>AWVX01035123.1:0-14757 GCA_000500245.1 Cronartium ribicola 11-2
AAAAAAACGATATTTAAAATCTGGAAAAAAAAATCAAAAATCAAAAATCAAAGGTTAAGATAAATTTATAAATCTTATCTATTTATTCATATATTTATATAAAAATTCCAAAAACTTACCTTTTTTTTTCCGTCAAAAATTACAAATATATATATATATTAAATCACAAATAAATCACCATCACAATGTCCACACCAAACCATATCATCACCTAACTTAGCTCTAATAGGTTGTTTATGACTTGATTTAATCACTTTTTCAAATTCTTTTAATTTTTTCAATTTTTCTTCATTCGGTTCTTGTTCTGGTGGTTCTGGTGGTAATGGTGATGGTTGATAATTAGATGGTGATGGTGATCTTCGTTGATAATTAATAGATGGTAATGGTGATGTTGATGGTTGTGGTTGATCTAATAATGAAATCTCATTGAATCCTAATTCTTCTTCCATACGAGTTTTCAACATATTTAAACTTTGTTTACGTTGATGTAAAGTATGAGCAGATAAAGATCTTTCATTAATCGTATTAGCAAATGAACTAGAAACTGATAAACCATTCAATTTTCCTGTTAATGATCGATCATGATTGGGTATCGAGGTGGTATTATTAATCGGTTCTGTAATTGATAAAACTGGTAAATTACTTGAAATCGGATTAACAGATTGATTTAATGTTTTGATTTTATTAGATTCTTCAAATCCTCTCAATTGATCTTGTAAGTTTTCTATCCTAGTTAACATCTCATGTGATTTAGATTCTTCTTCAAATAATTTATTCTCTAAATTTCTAATCTGACTACGTGCATTAGATAAATCTATAGAATGTTGTTGGATAATCGAATCAAGATAATCTTGATCAACTTTAGCTTGCGGTTCAGTCCTCTCAACTTGCGTTCTAACCAGTTCAGCTTTAGTGATCTCAATTTGAGACTCAAGTTGATGAATGTTTTGAATATATTCCGCTGTTCGATCTTGAGCTTCAGCTTGCGCACGTGTATGAATTTGCATTTGTTCTTCTAACCGTGAACATGCATCCCGTAAATCTTGATCTCTAGCATCAAGCTCTGACTGAACACGGCTGATTTCTTGCTTTCTATCTTGATTGATGGTCTCCATCTGACGACTGTTTTCTAAAGTCGTAGACTCTATCGTTGCTCTTAACTGATCAAGCTCAGCTTTCAATCTACTTTCACTGATCTGGAAAGATTCTGCTTGCTCTTCATAGCGCTGCACAGCCACTTCTAGATCACGCTGATGAGTCTTGAGCGCATTCCGAACAGTTTCTAACTCGGTTGATAGTCGATGGATCTCATCGGCTTTAGAGAGGGCCTCCTTTTCAGTAATTTGACGTGATTGAAGTAAACTGGCATCGACCGCTTCTCGCTCCTGTCGAGTCCTGAGAAGTTGAGCAGAAAGGTCCTCGACCATCGAACTTTGGTCGCTGAGCTTTCGTTCAAGTCCACGTTTCTCATCTTCTAACGTCTTTATCAGATCTTGATGACGCTTTTGAACTTGTTTCATTTCTCCTTTCATCACATCCAATGCCTTCACTGTCTCATCTTGCTCATGAGTTAACGTTTTGAATGCACTCTTAGATTCTACTTCAACCTTTCTAATTTTTTTTAATTCCTCATTCAGACGATGAATTTCATTTTCCTTCACCTGATCATTTTGTTCAAATTCATGTTTAGTTTGACTTAAATCACGTTTCACTGACTCTTCCTCATCCTTTAAGACTTGTAACTTTTGCTTCAATTCCAATATTTCCGCTCGTGATGACTGCAAGATTCGATTTTCACCTTCTTTCCCAGCTTCCATCTGCTTGATCAATTCACTTTTTTCAGTCTCAAGTTTGGAGATCTCTTCTTGAAATTCCTTGGATCTCGCTTCGAATTGATTCAGTTGATCCTCCTTTAGCTCAGTTTGCTTTTTACTCAAACTCAATTCATTTTGTAAGCAAGTTAAACTTTGATGGGTCTTCTCTCGGAAAGCTTCATGTGCTGATTCGACTTGCTCCTTGGACTTTTTCAGTTCATTAATGGTCTGTTTTGCCTCGGCAAGTTCAACCTCGAGCTCATTCAGATTATCTTTCGTGGTTGAGAGATCATGTAAAGCAGAACCTAGATTTTGTCGTTCGTCAGTTAGATCGGAACGCGAGTCCGCTAACTCAGTTTTTAAACGAGTTACATCGGATCGCAAGTTTTCGACCACCACATCAGTAGACTGAATTCGAGAATTGAGACTTTCGATCAAGGTATTCAACTCCTGATTGGTGCTTTCCTTGGCATTTAAGGATACCGTCAACGATTGGATCTCTTGCTTTGAACTTTCAGTTGCCTTCTGTAGCTCCGACCTCAATAGTTCAAGGTCCGTATCTTTGGCTCGAATGGCCTCGGTCGCACGAGCTGACTGATCATCGGCAGCTGTTTGCTTCTCTATCAACTGGGCTTGTAACTGTGAGACTTGTTCTTCCAAGGTTCGACAACTTTCTTCTAATTGTGACAAGGAAGGCTTGAGAATGTCCATCTCTGACGATAGTTGATTGTACCGAGTGGACCAGGTTGCATCTACATCTTTAGCTTTAGCGTCGGCTTGAAGAAGGCGCTCAGCGCTGTCTGCTAGCTTTTGATCAGACACAAGTTTCAACTGTTCAAGCTCAGCAGATAATTGGGTAGATTGTAATTCAGACTGTTCTAAAAGGTGACTTTTGTCTACAAGTTGAGCTTTTATAGATTCAAGTGAAGTCGATAACGTTTGAACTTCAGATGTCTTGGAGTCGAATTCTTTCCGAATATCATCAAGCTGCTGATTCGTATTCGATAGCTTTGACTCGAGAAGGGAGAGGTTATCTTTAGAGTTTTGTAGCTGAGTTAGAGTTTCTTCATGCTCAACACGAAGATGATCAGCCTTTTTAGAATGTTCGATCTTCCATCGTTCATGTTCGCTCAACTGCTCCTCGGTTTCTTGTAGTTTAAGATTGAGCTCGTCGAATTTGATTTTCAATCTTTCAGATTGGCTGACCACCTGATCCTTCTCGTGCTGAACTTGATCCTTTTGTTGATGTTCAACTTTTAGCTCGGTCGAAACAGTCTCAAGTTGATCGCGTAAAAGTTCTGTCTGTTGTAACGCTTGCTTTAGTTTCTCAACAATCTCAGCTTGTTCTGAATTAAGTTTAGCCCAACTTGTTTGCAAGACACTGAGTTCAACCTTAAGATCTTCACTTTGCTTAGTAGCCACAGAGAGTTCTTCAGTAACTTTAGTCGAGCTTGATTCAGCGAGCTGAAGTTGATTCAAAAGTGATTCATGCTCCGCTCGGAATCGTTCAAGTTCTTCATTCTGTTGAGCGATAGATTTTTCTGCTGTCAACTTTTGATCGGTAATAACAGAGAGTTGTCGTTCCAGATTGATCTTGAGCTCGGCCATCAATTTCTTTTCAGACTCAATAGATTCTTGTTTAGCACGAGCATTTCCTAATTCTTCTCTCATCGTTACTAACTCTTGTTCGCGTTCACGTACTACCCTTCGAAACTCTTCAAGTCGTTCCCCACTTTCTGCTTTCTCGTTTGTCAAATTGACAGTCTTCAGACGTAATTCTTCTAGACTTTGTAAGAGTGATTGATTATCTTTCTGTAACGAGTCTTTACGGGAATTGAACTCTGCGGTCTTTTGATCGAAAGCGTTAATTTGAGACAGAAGTGATTGTTTTTCGGTTTCGAGTGTTGAGAGTTGAGATTGAAGAGAAGAGGTTTGAGCTTGCAAGGTATCAAGTAAAGATTGAGATGTCCTCAACTCAGTTTGAAGTGTCAACGTGGTCGCTTGTAATTGATCATGTGAGATTTTCAGGGTATCATGAGATGTTTGAATAGTGGAGGCTTGAGTGGTCGAAGTGATCAATTCAGATTCAAGTGTAGCCATCTTCTCGTTCAATCGTTCAACCTTGGCTTGATGTTCCGCGTTACGATCGTCGGCAGATTTGAGCTGATTTCGTACACGAGATAATTCACTCTCTAAGGCGTCCGAATGAGTTTGCTTCATACGCATCTTGGCTTCGAATTCTTTGACAATCTCATCTGTTCCACTAGCGTGAGACTGACGTAGTTCGGAGACTTGCTCACGACTCTTGTTGAGTTCGGATCTGATCTGATTTAAATTTTCTTCTGAATCTACAAGTTGTTGTTCTATAGAATTTAAATGAGAAATAGAAGTATTGGATTTCTCTAATTCCATAGTTAATTTTTCAATTCGTGAGGTGGAGTGTCGTTCTGCTTCACTCATCTCGTTTCTTAATGTTTCCATTTCCTTTTTCAAATCTTCAATCTGTCCATTAAGTAGACTCTTTTCATTGACCAGCAAATTGATGGTCTGTTGTTGATCATCTTGATGACTAAGCGTCAGAGGTTCTGGTTCAAGTTGTTCAGACGTTCCATTTGGATGATGAGCGATTCTGGAGAGTAGCAAGATGGACAGCAAGAATTTCCTTGAGTTATCAGCTTCGTTAGAATGAGAAATGGAAATTGGACTCACTGTTCTAGAATCGGATGGACTACCGACTGTTGACCAGGCTCAGATGTAGTCTCATCGTGCTCAGAGTGAGATGTTGCTGTTGAATGAGTGACCGGAGTTGAATCAGCGATCGGTTGTTGGATGGCAGGGTTTCCGTTAGGACTCTCGACGTGATGGGAACCGCCTGCCTTCTTTTTAGCCTGGAATTTCTTGAGCTGTGGATGGATGAAACATGTTGATGAGTGAGTAGCTGCCAATCCAATACCAAGATGACGTACTCGGTCTTTGGCCCTCGCAGCTTTCTCGGCGCGATCAGCGTCTGGGTTGGCCATGGGTAGTAGGAGGTAGTGGGGTGATGTGATGAGTCAGCCTAGGGAGAGTGAGCTGAAGTGGGGTTTGAATGGTTGCTCAATACAGCCCAACCCACTCAGTCTCACTCAGCACTGCCACCAACACCCACTCAGCCACTCTCACACAACACACATCAGTCTCAGAGCCTTTCCAAAGCACCTGCTCAGAAATATTACACCCTACAAGAACTATTCAAATAACATCACACACACACACCCAGCATCAACAAAATACACTTCTAAACATTCAAAATTAACAATCATCCTCTCTCTCAAAAAAAAAACATTTATATATCCCTACAACTATAACTCTAGATATTTCCATCAAGTTGACTAAAAATAAAACCAAAACACCAACTTAAACTTGATCCATCATCCAATGGAATTTCTTTCTTACAATTCAAACACTTAATCATAGTATCTAAAACCAATTTTGGATTGAATATTGAATATTGAACAAATAATAAAGTACAATAACCTATATGATTTTATAAAAATCAAAAATATCAAATCAATATATTTCAAAAAAAAAAAGTAAAAGACAGACCGTTTTTTAAACTTTGAGCGACTTCACTAATTTTAGAATTCCATTCTTCTTCAATAAATGTTTTAGTTCTAAAAAATGGTGTAATGGGTGTAATTGGGATCACCTGTGTGTGTTTTGTTTCATAAAACCATTTCATTAATATTATATATAATTTTTAACCAAGACAAACAAAACAAAAAAGTATCGAGGTAGTAAACTTATGTACTTGTATCATATGTATCGCATCAATTTGATCCTATTTTTTTTTATTGGTTTTCAAAAAAAAAAAAAAAAAATGCATCAATTACTTCTCTAAACTATGAATTCATCAAATATTATGTCAATCTTACTTACAGAAAAGAAAGTGGTATAATCTGATTTATTCTCAAATAAAATTCCAGGCACTTTATTTGATTTAAATGGTTTAGGTATAATTAAATTATCATCTTTGATTAAATAATAAGTTTGTATACTACGATTTAATATACATAATTGTAATTCAGATAAATTCAAAAGATTTTCATTTTTAATTACTTCTGCCCAAGTTTTTAAACTATAAAGAAAACTGTGATAAAGAAAAAAAATTAATCAATACATATGTATAAATATATATATATAAAGGAAAAACTCACTTAATATCTTCACTACAACTTTCTTGATTTTTACCATCAAGTGAAGGTACAAGACCAGTAGCAAGACTATGACCTAAAAACCAATCAAAATATCTAAAAAGTGGAAAATGAAAATCATGTATACTAGAATTGTTGATATCTCTAATCAAATTATTTATATAAACATCTACTTCTTTTAAAAAATTGGGATCAAGATGAACTAGTATAGAAGCAGCATGAATGAAATAAGAGAAATGAAAGTGATGATCTATATATATAAAGTCACAAGTTAATTCATTTTTAATGCGGTTGAGAAAAATTAAATAATTCAGTAGTAAAGTTGATTAGAAATAAATCAAAAGTACATACCATTATAAACTCCATTTCCAAAATCATCATGTTCATTACCTGATTTAAACATACCAGAACTAATTAAACCCTTCCAAGTATGATCATAGATAAGTTTATGATTAATTCGATTCATATTATTAGTAAATTGAAGTAAACTTTTTTTAGTCTTCTCTAAACAAACATATGTTAAATCATCATCTTTTAAAATATATTTAGCAGTAAGACATTGTAAAGCTTGTTTAGCTATTTTTTTTCCAGCAAAATCTAAAATTTGAAAGAAAAAGAAACAATGAAAAATGAATAGAAATGAGATACATAAAAAATTGAAATTAAATCAAATTGAAAAATGTCAGTAAGATAATTATGTTCTATATTATAAAAAGGTATCATAACCATTTCAAGTTTGACTTACAATAACTCTCCAAGTTAGATTCTAACTCAAAATCGATTTCTAATTCTTTAATCAATATTTCTGTAAGTAACACTTTTTGATCTGGTAACAAATGAATTAAATTGGGATGATGATTTGGATTTTTAGGTAAAATATTAAACTTTTTAATCAAGTTCATATCTTCTTTAAATAACCATTTATTAGACTCCAATAATTTCATTTGACCTGTTACACGTGAATGAAGTAAGATGATAGGTTTCGTACCCTTCTTGGGTTCTACCAAAGCCTCTAAATGATGTGGTAATGCAAATATCAAAGGTGATTGAAATGTTGATCGTGGACCTTTAGAATCTGTTATGATACATTTCCAATTGATTTCACTTTTATCATTCTTCAACTTTGGTATGATAGATGGAGTGGTAAGAAGAAGATCAAAAGTTTCAATTTGATTCAAGAATTATTATTTTTTTACTTACACCAATTAAATGAATAAGATCCAGATTGGATTGGATCAGAAATTATATTAGCTTTATCCACCCAAACTCCAACTCCACGATCATAAATCGATTCTTCATTAAAACGTTGAAGGTTAGATGACGATGGATTATAATTTTCACTCATTTTAACAATTTGAATGATACCATTCCATTTACCTAAATTATGTATCAAAGTGTTTTGATTAATTTTCTTTAAATCTAAATTGGGCTCACCATTCAAATTAGGTTTAGAGTATAATAACCAAGTAGATTGATCATTAAAATCAATTCTATATTTTTTAAAATCGTTCACAAGTTCTTTTTCTTGAAATACATTAATGATAGTCAGAGTAGATCTAATGATGGGTGTCAATTCAAAATAATTAAAAGTGATAAAAGCTGAACCACGACAGATAGGTACGTGAATATGATTCGTTCCTTTAACATTTTGACATGTAATATTAAAATGTACTACAAGTTCTGACCAATAAGATAAATTAGCTGTAATATTTTGTGAAGTTAATTCAACAGCACTAAAACAAAATGAAATGATTAAAGGATTCAAATAAAATTTAACAGGTTCTTTTGATTGATTTGAGATAGGTGGACCGAATACGAGTTGTTGATTAGTTGAATGTGATATACCTAATCCTACATAAGGTAAAGCAGTAGATTGATTTGAAAGTAATGAAGTTCCATTCAAGTAAGCTAATGCATAGGGAAGTGGATAGATTGGTTCAGTTCCATTTGGTTGTAAGATAAGTTGTGTATACCACTTATTGGTACCAGGTGGTGGTGAGTGATGAGGTGATGATGATATTGAGATATGGATAGGTTGTTGTTTAGGGTGTCTTTGACCATCACCAAACAGCTGGGAGTCTGGTGGAGAGCTAATTAAATTATGGTCCCATGAATTAAATACTTCACCTTCAAATTCTTTAAATGATGGATTTGAATACATTTTGAAGTCAAATGAAGGGAAGAGCCTTACGGTCGACCTGAGAGGAGGGGTTGAGGGTAAAACACCCGCACACCGCACAGGCGCACCGTACACCTCCGTATCCAACGAGCACTTGACCCGTGCCCATCACCAAATGCCAACTTGCATATTGTATCAAACAGCTCAGGATGGGTCTAGTTTAACTTGTCCAAGTCCCTCCTGTCCATCTCAGTCTGCTTGACTGGAATGACCAGTAGTGTGAAGGGAAGATGGAATCTACGGCGATATTGGAAATCGAAATCAGGGGGCCAAAGCCTTTTGGACTTTTTGACTGGCTGTGAATTCCCCAAGTATGCAGTCTCTAAGTGGGTCCCATACATTCTCTCTCCTCACCCCCATCATGCTTCCATTGACTCAGAGTTGGAAGCACACACAGACTGCTGCAGACCTCTTGGATGAATGCCATACACCATCTTCTACCCTAATTATTCCCAATGCCATACCACCAGGGTCCGATGGGTCCATTGCAGTCAAAACACCAGGTGGAATCAGTTCTGAGTCTGATCCAACACAATTCAAACATCTTTGTGCTATTTAAGACTGGCTGAGATGGATAGGTAGGTTGTTGATTTCCAACATTTCCGCCGGGTTTTGTCAGAGATGTAATACCTTCCAGCAAGCAACATACATTAAGGCTTGCTAAGGTACATTGCTGGAACACAATGTGTTGGGCTTGCCATTGATTTTAAACACCACACCCCTCAATTCTCAGGTGAAATCTGAGGGAACAGGCACATGTACAATGCTGAAGGACACATTTTTTTGTCTTTTGACTGAGGAGCTTGATAAGGAGAGAGAGAGAGAGAGAGAGAGAGAGAGAAATGGGGAGCTAAGGCTGCAGGTGCCTTGGAATCTGTTGTACTCAGGCCAGTAGTCCGCTGTTAGCCACAAGTCCCTCCTCAAGGCCTTGCAGCTGGCCAATGTCACCTACGTGCATTGATTGATCTGCCGCAACCACCATTTCAAAATCATGTAACCTCAGCTGCAGGTTGTAAAGTGCACTGTCTCTAGCTTCTCCAGCAGCTGCAATTGATTTGCCTGGTGAAATGATTCTCATACACTTCATCAACTAATCTTTCAGCAACACCAGGCTTGGCTAGATCAAGGGGCACACACTTTGATGACATGAAAAAAAGCTTCAGAGGTATAAACTAGGTCAAAAGTGAAGCTTGAGCCTACAGAAGGTAATTGACAAGTGTGATGGCAACTTACAAGGTAACAACCTCATACAAAAAGGAGTGTAAGACATGTAGTTGGATCAGTGATTCCACATTGAAATAAAAAAAGGTTCTAGGTGGTGTCAAAAGGTAGTTTGAGAAAGTTTGAACTGTTAACTGGAAACCTGACATGATCTCAAAAAAGCTTACAAAGAAGACCTGTGAAGACAACAAAACCTTGGCAGCTGTAATAAAGCCATGTTTTGAAGGATCATTTATCAACTTTCCCTAGCAGATCACTCAGGTTTAAACAAACTCCCTTGTTTAAATCTACTTTGGAGAAATAGTAGCTCTTTGTGTTTGATTTCAGTAAGAACCTATCAGTAATGCAGTCATGAGAACACAGATTTTGAAGGTAGTCTGCCTTAGAGTGAAGTATTGTTGGATCACAGTGCCAAAATTCTATCTCTCTACTTTTTTCCTCTATCCAATTCAAGGGTGATCCAGCTACACAAGAGTAGCTGTTAGTGTTGTGGTAAGACTAGTTCAGATGTCAAGGCCTTAAGGCTACAAGGGTATTCCAGGGTCTCTTTTGACTTGGAGTGCAATGGGAATCTCATTTCTCTTTTGATTTGAAGCATACCTGGAATAAGCCATTTGGGGCTTGAGAGTCTGTATCAGCATTGTGGTTCTCTTTCAACTTGGAGCATACTGGGAATTTTGTTTCTCTTTTGAGTCAAAGCATATCTGGAATAAGCCATTTGGGCTTGAGAGTGTGTGTGTGTGGTATGGCTATGTCATGTACCTTTTCCTTTGGGAATAAGTTGAGTGTGACTTGAAGCTATATAAGAATCTGCGTCTCTCTCTCAATCAGATCCTTTTCCTCATCAGAATTGAATCTGTGAGTCTTTTCTACATCCTTTATCTTTCTACAGTACATTCAATGCTTATAAATGTTTTTGGTCAGACCCTTAATAATCTTTCAATCTACTTTTCTATTCTGATCCCTGTGCCATGTTTGCCAGGTCTGTCTCTCTCTCGCTTCATAGCTTTTCTCTGACTACATAGCCTTTTGTTTTTGAGAATACTTACTCACAGCCTGATACTCCAGGTTGTTGAATCCCTGTTTCTATTGAATCAACTTGTGTCCTCTCTCAATTAGCTCTGTGGTAGTGTAGCTCAGAAAAGCTTCCAACAGAGGAAAATCCTGGTCATGCCTTCATCACTACACAGCTGCTATGTGCTCATAGTTGATGACTAACTGGCAAGGCAATTTCATTCAAAAATATTCAAGATACACTTAAACACTATCAAAAAGGAATGTAAAGCTTTCATATGAGGAAAACAAAAGTGTTTGGAAGAAGAAGCTAATTTCTTGGAAGCTCCCAAGACCAATTTTTGTCTGCCAACACCTCTTGGAAATTTCAGTTCAGCACTGTGTGTGATGATGAATGCAAAGTGACATGTGTGTGAGCTTTCAAGGATATGATCATTTTCAGTGTGATGTCAATACAGGCCCCAGAGGTGTTACATCCAACAGTCAACTTCCATTTTTTTTTGGTAACAATACTCTTTAACCAGTACATTTTTGAAGCAGATGATGAGTCCAGATGCAGATTGTGTAAAGTGGCCCACATTGGTACTGTGGCATCACCACAAGGCCAGAGAGTCAAGTAATTGGCTGGTTCCACATAGCACAAAATAAAAGTTGTCACCATTGAACAGTCTTTGTTGTAGGTTTCCGGATGCTCCTTAGGCTTAGAAGTTTTGCTCATATGGCTTAGAGCCTCAGTGGAGAGGATGCTTTTGAAGACCATGAACCAGTCAAGATAGTGTTAGTTGGCACCAGCTGCTTTCAGCTTGTCAAATCCCAGGATGGAGATCCAATTTGACAAAGCAGAGGTCAATTTGGTCATCAACATTGTTTTCTCTTCAACAGACCTTTCTGTAAATCTTTTTTCAAAGAGCAGTTCACAACAATGAGGAAAAAAGTTTATGCAAGCTGATGGGAAAAGGATGTCTGTGGTATTCAAAGTTAGAGTTTTGACTTTGGAAGTTTTGTAGATTTTTTAACTTTTAACCTGGTAGAAAATTGAGTCTCATAACCTGATGGAACAAGCTGGAATACACATATTTAATTTCAGGGTGGAAAGGTGATCTCTTATTAATGGATGTGGATTGTAGGTTTAAGTGTGGTAACTTCTTTACTGCAAGTATACTGATGTGGCTTCAATTTGTTTTTGAGCCAAAAGTTGTACTTATTCAACGAGAGATGTGATCTACTCGAATATGCAAGGTAAAATGTCTACAGGCGCTCGAGCTCTTCTGTGTCTGGTGAAATGGTAGTCATGTTTCATTGACCAGTGACTTTTTCTACGATGGAATCTTTTTCTATTAAATTCAGAGTGTTTGATAAAATTACTTGAGCTTCCATTTTTGTTTTTCAAAGTGTTGTACACTTTAACACAGATAGGCTCTTCTGGAGATTTGTCTTGTGGCGTGTCTCGAGTACAAATGTAAGTTTGGTCTCAAGAGGGGCTTGATTGAGTCTCTATCGAGGGAGGCAATGCGCACTGTTTACCTTTGTCCCGTATGCTGGAAAGTTCTCGACACGGATCATCTTTGGGATATGCTTGAGCCGGATCGCTGGAACGTGATTTATTCGGTCGGGACACCCAAAGACGAGCCGTTTCAAGAAATTTCTAGCGTACGGGAAAACAGCGCGCATCGCCTCCCTCGATAGAGACTCGATCACCTCGAGACCAAACTTACATTCATACTCAAGACACGCCACAAGAAAAATCTCCAGAGGAGCCTATCTGCGTTAAAGTGTACAACACTTCGGAAAACAAAAATCGAAGCTCAAGTAATTTTATTGAACACTCTGAGTTTAATAGAAAAAGATCTCATCGTAGTTAGAAGAATTCCAAGTGATTAATTGATTGGTTGAAGAATGAATAATATTAATTGAAGTGGATATTGGGAATGGGAAACCTTTTGGATTAACAATTTGTTGAAAGTAATGAGGGGATGAATGGTGAGTAGTACACCACGGGGGGATTTGGCGGTCTATCGATGGTTGGCGAAGACCGTCGATAGACCGGTTTTGCTTAAAGGCCCATCGGCCGTCGATAGACTGCCCGTGCGTTGTCGGTCTATCGACGGTCTTCGTTGACGACTGCTAGCTGGTCGATCGGCGGCCTCTAGCTCGTCTATTGACCGCCTGGAGCCCCTTGCGGAGACCTCTAATGGGTCGGTCGACCGCTCAGCGCTAGACGGTCTTTACAGACCATTGGTATGGGGTCTGGGGTCTGATTGGTTGCTGCTTTGATCGCACTGCGCTTTTGGAGCAGATATTTATAAAAAAAAAAGAAGACACCAAGTTTTATATATGTTAGATAATTGCTCTTATTACATACATATACGTAAAAAACAAAAAGAAAATAAAAAATTGACTACATACACTCCCCCACCCAAATAAAAAAAAATGAACCCACCCCACCCCAACTTTTACCTCATGATTAAGTCAATTGATATATATATATATATATATAATGTCTCTGAGGAATATGGGTTTTTTTCTTATGTAATTGTGAAATAACGATTCAATTATAATAATATATTAAATGAAATTATATAACTCCAGTTTATTTATAGTGTTCGAGAGTTGGTTGCCAATCTGGTTACTTACCATCATCTCCAAATTCGGCCTATCTTGTATATTGTTACTGATTGACGGAGGCAAAAGGAAGATGTCAATAAGTCACCGGTTACTAAACGGTCTGGGGTTTTAAAGGAATTCCTATCGGGGAGCGCAACTGTACGATCAATGACTAAAAACTTGGCATGGTAAGTTCCTAAAATCACCCGATGAAAGTTCTGTTGTAACAACAAAACAAGCAAATGAGCAAATCCAAAAGTCATAATCTGAAGGGAGACAGAGAGAGAGAGAGAGAGAGAGAGGATGGGGGAGGGACCGACGCACAATGATTTCCAGTTCAAGGTTAGGGATCTCCGACAACGAAGGTAATCCAACCTCCTTCGAAGCTGACATGTGGGGTTTGACTGGCTGGTGGTTCTTAAAAGCTTGTTTCCAATTTCCTGGGCCATAGATCACTTTATCCCCAACTTTCAAACTCAGCTAGATGTTCAAAAAAAAAAAAAGATACTCGAGATGGATTATGAACGACTAACGTTTGACGGCGACCTTCTCAGATTGATTTCGTTCTCCTACTCTTCTTGAGAGTTCACGTAATGCAGCACAGATGGTACGCTGTGAGTCTGACTTTCTGTAGAAGGAAAGAGGTTGCGTTTGGCCAAGACAATACAATCGTAGTAATGTTGCACGATATCTCTGTGGTCAAGAGTGAAAAAGAGGCGGTGAGTGTTTAAGGGTGAATGAGATGTAAGAATAAGTTTAATGATGAGCTCTCACGGGATGACAACTAGGATGGTGAGTGGCATTACTCCACATGGACCAATTAGAGGAGGAGAGACTAATCCTGATAGCTTATCGCGTTGAAGGCAGAGTAAGACGTCTGCATACATCTTGGGGAACAAATCGGAAGGACGATGCGGTCGGTTAGGGTCAGATGACCATTTACCGGATTTGAAAGCGATTTCTATTTGTTCAGGTGTGGGTTCAGTTCGAAGGTAAAGGTTATCTTTGATATGTGGTGAACCTGAGCCAGAGTCGTTTGAGTAAGCATGGTTTAGGGAAGAGTCGAGAGGCAGCGGTGTGAGGAGAAACCCTTGGATTTTGAGCCAAGTAAGAAGTTACGGTTGGTCCATCGAGGTCGAAGAGTGGATGATGAGGACTGAGATTGTTATCTGATGGATGGATGGGATTTGACATTGGACGGTAAATTCCGGTTGAGTAGGTCAACAAGACTGAGAAGGATGTGAAGCAAGGGGGATTCTGACCTCTTATGCACTACCACCTACCCTTTGCGCAGTGACTGCGGATTCGCGTCCCTCCCCATCGTCCTCCACTTTTTCACACTTCAAAACAACTTTTTCAACAACTCTCTGGACCCCAGAGCTCCCTCATGCCCCCTGACCCCCCGCCCATAACCCTCTCCAAACGATTCAACCTGTCAATGAGGCGACCCGGCGCGGCAAACGCGCGTAAAGACGCGACCGTGCCCGAAATCATAGGCGACGAGATTGAGACCGATGGAACCAATCCTACGCCCGGACAAGATGACAATTAGGGGATACAAACCTAAACCCGGGGGAACCCGGGTTTGTTTTTGCCAGAAACCCAGAATCCCAAGTCGGACTTGGGTTTCTGGAATTCTGGCAAAATCTGCTTAACCCCCAGCTCCTGACAACCAAGGTATTCAAACCACCGGGAGTTTTGCCAGAATCCCATAATCCCAACTACAGCCAAA
>KI569439.1:306-18624 GCA_000500245.1 Cronartium ribicola 11-2
AAGATTGGTCTTACAATGGGTAAGATCAGTCTGGGATGGGTAAGATCGGTCTTAAGACCAGTCTTAGCTCCTTGGTTTAGCTGGAGTTATTTTGCCTGAGAATGGGTGAATTTGAAGTTACCCAAATTCATTTAGATGTCTGTGGATCACCTTGGAATGCTGTTGGTGATGATCGGAAAGCTTTTCTGGAGGTGAAAAACTTTGTCAAACTTGTTTGAGGGGCCAACTAGATCAGGCTGGACTGTGCTGCTGATCTGCACCAATCTTATCGGTAAAAGACCCAGGATACTGTAATTACTTTTCTTCAGTGTTTCACCAAAGGATCTGTATGACACAGGTGACCTGGAAAGCGCTGTGAGATTGGGGTGCCATGGCTGCACAGTTTGGTGACATGACCACTGGGCTGTGCCTGGCCGGTCCTTTCCTGTTGAGATGTAGATCATTGTATGCTTACATGATGTATCACCACAGTATGAGGGAACTGTTGAGTTGACTTCATGAGCACATCTACACATATAGAAAGCACCTATGGCACTCACAAGTGTCTGTAGCCTGATGGTAAAAGGCAGCACTCTAGTATGTGTCTCAGCTATCATGCTGAGGTCGTGGGTTCAAATCCCACCAGACACATAGTGACATTTTACCATCTCTACATTTCATGCTTTGCTTTTACATCTTCATCTGCTTCAAATTGGTACCCATGTTGATGTCTAATTCCGGGTATTGGCCATAGAGAGCACAATGGAGGAGGTCTTCAGCTTGGCATGCACGAGCATGGGCATGCCTTATCAGAAGCTCACGTGAGCTGACCGTGAGGGCAAGAAGGGCCAACAGGCCTGGTGAGCTGGGCAGGGAACTGGGTAGGAGCATGATGTTGGTGAACTCAAAAGGAGGGCTGCCAGCAAGGAGGTGATATCAGGGCCAGGAGGACCAAAGTTTGGAGGACCCCTTCAAAGTGATCAGACTGGCTTAGTTGTTGGGTGGTGGGGTCCAAACAATTGACATCCCCAGCCCAAAGTGAAAGGTGGCTTGAAAGGTGATTCAAGCTGTTGGGCACAGTCTGTGATAGGCCCCAGGAGGATACACTCACATCATGCAGATGGCTTCCTTTCTCACGGCTTGTGTATCCAATGGATAGCTTGTTACACAGGGAATTATTGCATGTCACTTGTTGAATTCTACAAACACACATACAGCCAATAAAGCATTTGTTGAACATTTTTTCAAAAAATGTGTCATCTGAGATAGGTTTGGACAGTTTAATCCTGAATGGCTAAAAACCAATTTTGGTGCCTGCTGGCCCTGGAACTTTAATGATCATTCTCTGATTGGGTACACCATGGGAGCGCTTTTGTGTGTGGGGAATGTAATGAAATTTACATAGGCCCCATAAGGTAATTGGTACCCCAACTACTCAGGTTGTGAATTTTCAGTGATTGGGGTGTATGTAAACTTGAAATCGGCCCCAAAGGTTGTTTAAGAGTTGCTACAGCCAACCTTAAACATGTTCCCTGGAAAAATAGTCAACATATTTCAATGGTGGGGTACAAAATTTAGTGTGTTCAATAACTTTAAAAAAAAAGAAATACCAGATTTTTTTGCATTAAATTTGAAGTAAAAGACTAACCGCAATGCAAAACACAAATTTTCCAGCTTGATGAGAAAATAGTGACGTGTTAACGCTATCGATCTTTGTTGATGCTTCATAGAAATGATAGAGGATCATATATAGCAACAGGTGATGGTTTCTGACATAAAAAAAGCATTATATACAAACATGTCAGAAGGAACAATTATAACTAGCCTGCTCGCAAAATTTACGTGATTTCACTTTGATTGCATATGCTTCCCAATGAGATTCTGGAGGGGCGTCAAGCAATCAAAGAGTAGATACTTGAAAAAGCTCTGCTCAAATATTACAACACATCAGTGAACAAATGAATAACTGATGTGGAGCACTGCACTTAACAAGAGCCTATTGCATCGACTTTGAGTTTATGGTGTTCAACTACCACCATCTTCTCTAGGTTACTTAGCAGCCTGGCTTTTGAAAAAAAATAATTCAAGTCTGAATGAGAGACAAGAAATGACTCCCTAATCTCATTGACTGGCCCACTGCTTTTACAGTGGACAAAACTGTGCTTGATGTTGTAAGTAGTGCGCTGTGGAATCTTTAGCTATGATCTAGCAGAAACTGGGTGATTTAGGGAGAAAAACTAGACTAAAATTGGTTTGCATCTTAGATAATTTTCTTGGACCAGCTTGGAAGACACCATGAGATATGCATTCTCTCAAGGTAAGGCTGGATAGATTTTTGAGCTGTTCCAGCTTCAATTGATAAGTGTTGATTGTGTCGCTAGGTGAAGATCGAGTGAGGTGTTCACAATCCAAGGAATGTAGCAAGGGAAGACATCTGATGGTGTCAATCAAGTACGTGTCCTTGAACATTTCGTCTTCTGACGGGTACTTGTTCACCCCTAAATGCACTAACCCTGACAGATTAGTTAAACCCCGTGTATGATTCGATCCAGAATCTCGACTGAGAAAGGTGACACAGACGAATGGATTGGGTATCCTATCACCGTATCCGTCATATTCACTTGCTGTTATTTATTTCATATCCCTTTCTAGGGCCCGTCAGATATTTCTTGCCCAGAACTCTCTCCTGGTTCCAAAGCGTAGGCCCACTACACAACCAATTCCTCAAGTATTAACACAACAGTGTATTCAAGCCAAAGTGTCAATTTGAGGTCAACTGGTGGTCGTGATATGGTCTAATCACAGAACCAAGTAGTGGTTGTTTTGCTTTGAAACGCTTATATAGGAAGCTTACTTTGGTGTAAAAGACTTGATTCGATGTATCTCTGACCCTCTCCTACCAGATGCTCATGACCTGACCCATTCCCATCTGTTTGATTCATGACCGAATGTACTCAATATCAACACTTGACTATGAGTCTTATCAAACTCTATTCTAAACCTGAAAACTATATTCAGTTTCAAGTCATCTAAAGTTCCAAAATTACAATGAACAAGATTAAATCCAAAACCAAAAGTTAGTCTATAATTCTACGTATGCCTTTAGATCTGATGATCGTATTGAGTTATAGATACATACAATGATGTCACATTATCATCAATCTGACCTTTTTTTTGTTTGTAGATCCATTTGTTTGTTTACGAATTCTTTGGTAACAAAAAAAAAAGGTGGACCAAACTCTATAGAATATCTAATTATCCACTTCACAAATGTAATCTAGATACCCACAAATACATACACAGTTCTATTATAAGTAACTCGAAAGCGTCCGTTAAAGTTGTTTAAGTAAAACCTTCTGATGACAATACCCCACTATTTTTCAATCAATTTCTTCCTTCTTTTTTCAGAAATTAGGATGAAGATCATGATCAACATCAATAAAAGCCCAAGACTTAATAAGCTGATGAGCAATAGCAGTCTACAACAAAAAACAAAAAAAAATAAGTAATCAAAAAAATCTATACCGAAAAAAAGGGAAAAGGGTACTTAACTGGAGGAGGGATACGTAATTTAAGACCAGTAATTGGAATAGGTGGATTTTCATTTACTTTCATCATTTCTATTTCTTCTTTTGTTAACGTGATTATACCTTCCAAGTTTTTTACCGATTTTTGTATTACTGTACGTGGGAAAAAACGCGCATCTATACAGAAAAAGAAAAAAAAGATTTAATGGTGTTTTTTTTTGTAAGAAGTCTGATCGGGTTGAAGATTTTACCTTCGAGTTCATTATCTAAATCTATCCTTATCTTTGGATTCTCTTCAGATTCTCCTATAGCTCCCATCATTAAACTACCTTAATTATCCAAGACCAAAAAAAAAAAAAAACTTTTTTGTGAGACTAATATTCAATGAAAAAAGGTGTAATGTAGAAATGTACCTGGAAATGGCCAAGGTTGTGTAGAATCTAACAAAAAAAAATGAGTAAGTAAAGAAAAAATGAGATATTAAAATTCTTTTTCATAACGAACGATATTTTACTTTTCCAACTTTAACACCTGCTTCTTCCCAAACTTCACGTCTGACTGAATCTTCAAATGATTCACCTGGTTCAAGGAAACCTGCTAAACAACTATATAAACTAAAAAGTCAACCCAAAAGAAAAAAAAAAAAAAAAACTATAATGATATTTCGATAGACTAACAGACTTACGAATAAAGACCTTCTGGCCAATTTTTTTTCCGGCCTAGCAACAGCGCGTCGTTTGGTGGATTACTGATAGCCATGATACAAACAGGATCCGTTCGAGCTATATCCTCAACGAGATCGTTATTTGTTTTTCAAAAACAAAAAAAGGTTCTATAGTTAATAATTGTATATGTTATATTACTTTTCGACTTACGATAACTACAAAAAATGTTTTCAAAACCAAAATCCATCAGTGTATTCCAAGATGAAAAAAAAAGAAAGAAAAGTGACACAAACCAAAAGTTTTGTACACCACCTTTGGAAGTTAAACAAATCGGTCTTTTAAGATTTTCACTTTCAATATCATCATTATCACAAATAATTTTCCAACCAGCTAATTCAACATGATTAGGTCTACCACAACCAGAACAAAATTTATTCCTTTGAATCCAATCAATCAAAGATCTAGCTTGACTTGCAATAGAAGCATCAAATGAATTCTCAAAATATTGTAACTTGAGTTCTAAAAATGATAATTTGTCTTGATCATTTTCTTGTAATTTAATTTCATTTGATAAAATTGAATGTTTTTTCACATCAATAGCCCAAATTGGATTACCTAAAGTATGATCTTCTAATAAATCACTATCATTATTGTTTAATTTGATTGGTAATGCATTTATATCAGTATTAGATTCATCTGAACCTAAAAAAATGAAAGTAGGATAACCATTTAAATCTAAATGATGATTTTGATTAGTAGATTGTTTTGGCCAAATGATACCACGATGACCAATAACTTCAGATGCGCTTGGATTTCCTAAAGCATTTGAAATGGTTTTCCAATTAAATTTAGCTAAAGTTGTAATTTTTAATCCTTCTACTAAATTGATTTGTAACAATGGCTTTAAAGATTTAAATAAGATGAATTGTGATTTTGATGAAATTAATGCTGATTGTAAGAATGTGGTTGATTGTCTTTTCCATGATAATCTATTCAAGTGTGAACCTGAGTAATAATTTATTGTGGTCATTGTTTCCATGGTTCTTGGGTGAGTTGTACACCTAAACTAAGTTCAACATCCCAAATTAAATCCCAACCTTTGGGTTCTGGGGTACATATATATAAGGCTACATGAGATACATATGCTTGTGAACGGTGGCCACTAGCGATTAAGAAAAATTGGCTCGGTACGAATGGCCAGTGCTGAATAATTTCTCATCAATTTTGTATTTGAACTCACCAAAAACTCACTTCAAAGTTCATACTATACCTCTGTCAAATGTTCGAGACCATTCGCCAGAACCTACGATAGAATTCAAACCTGCAATATCAAACTTGAAACGAAACTCACTTTGATTCCTTCCGGTCTCTTCCTTACCAACATTTTGGCCTATCCGAGAAGTCCACTTTCGAGGATTCTTTTCTAGTTCAAAACATTTTTCAAGAAAACAAAAAGACGATGAAGATCTTAATCATCGGTTCTGGTGGGAGAGAACACGCTCTGGCGGAAACTTTAGCGAAATCTAAGTTAGTGACCAAGATTTTTATCGCACCGGGTATGTTTTATCATCAAAGCCTTTAATCATCTCTATCGACATCAAGACGGTTTGTATCGCTCATCAACATTCTATTACGCATTCACAGGAAATGGTGGAACGGATGGTCATGTGAAATGCGTCAACGTCGATATCCCCGCCCACGACTTCGAGCGTCTTGTCCGATTCGGAACAGATGAAAATGTTGAGTTCAGGGCCTATATCAGACTTACATTGAAAAATGATTAAAGTTGATCGGTCTCCAATATTATGATGGTTTTTAGGTCGATCTGGTTGTGCCAGGACCTGAGCAAGTCTTGGTAGACGGTATTGAAAGCTATTTTCGTAAAGTCGGGATAGCTTGTTTTGGACCCACAACTAGTGCTTCACGTATGGAAGGCTCAAAGACCTTTTCAAAGGATTTCATGGCCAAGCACTCTATTCCGACCGCCCGTTATTCCAATTTCAATAAATTTACTGAAGCGAAAGCTCATTTGGATCAAGTAGATTATAAGGTCGTGATCAAGGCAAGTGGTCTGGCAGCTGGGAAAGGTGTTATCATTCCGGAGACTCATGAGGAGGCTATCAAAGCTTTAGAAGATATTATGATCAATAAAGACTTTGGGGTCTCAGGGGATGAAGTAGTGATTGAAGAATATCTACAAGGTCAGGAGATTAGTCTTCTGGCCATCAGTGACGGTTATACTGTTATCGCTCTACCCAGTGCACAGGATCATAAGCGAATCGGAGAAGGTGATGTAGGCCTCAATACGGGTGGTATGGGCGCCTATGCACCTACGCCAGTCGGAACTCAAGACCTTATTGATAAATGTATGAAGACAGTCATCCAACCTACAATCGATGGAATGCGTCGAGATGGTAAGGAAGTCTCGATAATATTGACTGGACTCTAGCAGTGTGGACTGAAGGTTCTCTCCTATAATCAACAGGGATGCCTTTTGTAGGATGTTTGTTCACCGGATTTATGATCACATCTGAGGGCCCTAAGGTTCTGGAATATAATGTTCGTTTCGGGGACCCAGAGACACAGACTGTTCTCAGCTTGATTACAGAAGATTGTGACCTAGCTGAAGTTTTCATGGTATGTTAAGAGCTTACCAATTGTACGAGACTCCCCGGCCAAGCTTTTATTTAATCAAACTTTTCATAGGCTTGTTGTGAACGTCGGTTGGACGCTGTTCCTTTGCGATTCAAATCTCTATATTCAGTCACCGTAGTCCTCGCTTCACCCGGTTACCCTAACTCATACCCCAAAGGCTTGCCCATCAAGATTAAAGCCGACTCATTACCCAAAAATTCCTTCATTTACCACGCTGGTACTGCTATCAATTCTCAAGGTCAACTTTGTACAGCTGGTGGACGAGTCTTAGCTGTGAATGGAATGGGAGATTCAATCGCGAGTGCTGCTCAGGTCGCTTACCAGGCTGTAGCTTGTGTAGAGTTTGAAGGCATGACTTTTCGACGAGATATCGCTCATCGGTAAGTTGATTCTCTAGCAGCTCGCAATGTCTGTAACTGAAAAACAAAGTTGTGCTCTCTCTTGTCCGCGGCTGTGGGTAGCGCCTTGAAAGCAACGACATCTGGTTTGGGCGAACCTAAAGTCGGTTTGACATACCAAAGCTCAGGAGTCTCGATTGATGCTGGTAATCAATTGGTCACACGCATCAAACCTCTCGTTAAAGCTACCGCACGTCTTGGTTGTGATTCTATCATCGGAGGCTTTGGTGGCCTATTTGACATCAAGAGCATTGGATACGAAGATCCTGTGATCGTGAGCGGGACCGATGGTGTGGGCACAAAGTTGATAGTAGCACAGAATGTGGGAAAGCATGATACTGTTGGTGTGCTCTTTTCCCCCCTCTTCTCGACCCAATCTACGATCGTGCTGGATTCTTGACTGAAATTTGAAATTCGGTTTTCGTTTGTAGGAGTGGATTTGGTGGCAATGAGCGTCAATGACTTACTTGTTCAGGGTGCTGAGCCATTATTCTTCCTAGACTATTTCGCATGTAACCATCTCAATGTAGACGTTGCAGTTGAGGTCATTAAAGGGATCACTGAAGGTTGTAAGCAATCGGGGTGCGCATTAATTGGTGGTGAGACAGCTGAAATGCCAGGACTTTATCGAGAAGGTCAGTCTTCACATATCATCTTTCCGAAACCGGGACCTAAGTTGGACGGACTGTTTACTAATTCAATCTTCCGCTTGGAATACTAGATGACTACGATCTTGCAGGTTTTGCGGTCGGTGTTGTCGAGCGATCTCGGATACTACCACGATTGAAGGAAATCGTCTCGGGTGACATCTTACTTGGGCTAGCATCGAGTGGGATCCATTCCAACGGATTCTCACTTGTTCGCAAAGTCATCGAGCAATCTGGTCTTGATCTGGCGTCAACATGTCCTTGGGCGCCTGCAGATAGCCTCGGACGGGCCTTCTTACAGCCCACCAAGATTTACGTCAAGCAACTTCTTCCTGTGGTCAAGTCAGGAAAGCAGTTAATCAAAGGCATGTGTCATATCACTGGAGGAGGCTTTCTTGAAAACTTGCCTCGCGTACTACCGGATGGCTTGGGATGTGAGGTGGATGCGCGATCGTACGGATTACCAGATACATTCCAATGGTTGATGAAGCAAGGTAACATTGAACCTCTAGAGATGTGTCGAACGTTCAACTGCGGTATCGGAATGGTACTTATCGTGGGTAAAGCAGATGTTGAAGAACTAATCTCAATCCTTCGAAAGTCAAAGCAAGTTGATGATGCAGAGTTTTATAAGATTGGAAGTGTTGTATCCGAAACAGGTGTAAAAATGATCGGTTTGGAAAGCTGGGCTTAGAAACTTTGGGAATAGTTTGCCCATTTTAAATATCTTGGCATTTTCATGGTTCATTCTCTTCCCTTTGTTATCGGGATTTTGTATGTGTTGTGATGGAAAATTTTGCTTGCATATCTTATGTCTTAGGGCTGACGTATGTCTGATGCCTATGTGAGCTACCAGTTTCTCAAGCTGCCCAATCAGTAACTTGTTCGCAACCCATTATTCTGCCTGGATCACATTTTTTTGGGGGGGGTTCTATGATCATGATTCCGCAGGTTTCTGCAAAGAGAGCCGCAGATTTTTTTGCCTAAATGCTCACCTCGATGTTTGAGTTGACACAGTCGTGAGTTTTTTTTTTTTGCATTGATGAGATACAAACATTGGATTCCAGGATTTAATTTCCTCAGATTACAAAAGTCTGATTCTGATGAGGAACTAAATCCCAAGATAATTTTCAACCACTATCCTGACTTGTGTGTTATAGCCAAAGTCCCCACACCCCTAACCATATTCCAAAGAAAAGAAAAAAACAATAGCAATTCCTAATTCTATCATTGAATGAGCTTTTTCTAATTGTTTGTGATGGCTAAATTCTGCAGTGTGTACATAGAGTAAATCTTAAAGACATGCCAAAAAAAAAAAAATCCAAAAATGTTTATTTAATATAGGAGACAATTAAAATTATCTTATTAGATTACCCTAATTTTTTTTTTCTGAGTGTATTTTATTTAGTCTGTTTTTGCTTTCCCATGAGGTCAGGTCAAAAACCTTAAAATCAACGTATGTACCTGGAGTTTTAAAAGTGTGCCAAATGATTGTACAGTTTTGTAATATTTGGAATATGGTACATGATCAACATGTACGTATCACTTTGGTACATCTTCTATATGCGCCCAAGAAATTTTTTTTGGAAAAAAAAATTAAAAAATTGTACTACCAGGAGTTAATTAATGAAATGTATTATGTAGTTGACTTTCATTAAGACACATTGAAAAACAGCAGTTTCTTAAAAGTAGGTTTCCTCTTCAATTTTTGACAGCAACCATTCAAAAGATTGCACATATTTGTGCAGGAAATGGCTCAACTGTCTAAAACTGTGGCTATCTAATTTTAGGAGGATCCAGATCACTGTTCCCATCCAACAGGTCACTTCTGGTCTCCCAAAGCACACAGTTCCGCTTTATATGCCACAAAGGGAAGATATGTATGCTCTGGGTGGCTCTCATGATTTGTAGATGGGTCCAGTGCGATGCTTGAGGTGCTTATTATACCTACAAATCCTTACAAGACCAAGATATTCTTACTAGAGAGTATTCCGATTTGTTTGAGAAGTTCTTGGCTTTAGATGGTAAAGTTTGACATCAATCTCCTAAACCACAGGAGCTCTCACAAGAAACATGACTTTCATTAAAGGGGAATTGAACATACTTTCACTCTCGAAGCACAAGACACACTGGGAACACGTAAGGAGCAATACGATGTCTTGCATTGTGTTTTTTCAAGTTTTGTTGGCCACCCAACAAACATATAAAAAAAATGCCCATCTTGACATTCCAATGGGTTTTTGTAACACAATGAACAATCCCCCCCCTCCAAAAAAAAAAAAGTCCGATTTTTTTTTTCTGGACTGCAATGCGATAAAACCACCCAATTCTTCATTGTGAATGAGCCTCAATAAAATGAGAAAAAAAAAAGGGGGGGGGGACTTATTTTTTGTTGTATTGCATTGTGCTCATGTGTCAAGAAAGAGGGATAAAAAAGAAAACCCCCCCCTTTTTTGATTTGCCTCTGGACTTTTTGATAAGGCACTTTTTTATTTATTTATTTATTTTTTGGCTCCAACTAGACAACCCCAGTTCAGAAAGTTCTATTTTCAGGGTTTTGGTTCATATGGTATTCCCAAACAAGACCCTTTTTTTTTTTTTTTTCTTCTGATCACAATTAAATAAAGCCTTGTAATGAAAAGGTTGGGTATTCTGAACGTTGAAAGATTCCTTAGAAATTAGTAATCAAGTTAAATGGACTGTCACTGAATGAATTACATAAGATCTACTAAACCTTACTTTAAAACATGCACTAATTCCATGTCTACAGTATTCTCAACAGATCAAAATCCCCCCCCCCTCCAAAAAAAAAAAAAAACAGTTCAGTTGGTTCAGTTTTAGTTCAATATGAAACTCGTCAAATCTCTTGTCATAAGTGGTAATCAATTTGTAGTACTTATACAAACCTGCCACACAAGATTTCAAATGTAGAGATCTGATGTAATCTGTGTCAAGACTGAGGACCCGGAATTTGGGATTTACATAGGTGGTATAAGATTATGGAATATCAATTCTTCAAAAATGTGATACTTATCAAGTTTTTGTTCTGCTTCTTTCCTGATTTCCAAAATGTGTTATGTATGTACAAAGTAAGTACTTGAAATGACAACATAAGTATGTGATTAATGTACTGTACTGACTTTATATGGCTCCTAATCTCCAATATGAAACTCTAAAAGATTGAGTTGGAGATTGCACACATGTTCAATACAAAAGATAATTAATAAATCTTTGGAAGCGTGGCTGATATGGTAAATACTTAATCTCAGTATAGAATTATGTAGTAGAGAGTTCAAGAGTGGGTGTGAGTGAATTGAGGAAGATGATTTGGAGAAGTTTGGATGAAACTGATGGTTCGGCTTGGGGGGTCTCAGAGTGGGCCATAATTCAGTTATAGTAGATACGTACTGATAAGTTTAATGAAACCACGCAGATGAAAAAGGTAGACCCTTCTAATTAGGTCAGTACAATGTGTACATAGGCTTTAATGAAATGAGTACAAAGTAAGACTGATGAGATGAAAATGTTTGATTGATGGAGAGAGAGAGAGAGAGAGAGAGAGAGAGAGAGAGAGAGAGTGGGTTGTAAGCTGTAAAGGGTTACTTTTTTTTACAGTAAGCCAACTTGTTTATGTACTTACATAACTCCAATTAATTCCAGCTCGAGCTTTTTTCATTAAATCGATATTCCTTATTCGATCGGTCACTTGAACGTTTTAAGTATTTATTTATTTAAATAAATAGATTGAAAGATAAATAATAAATTAAATTAAATGTCTTCTCATCCCACTCAGACCGAACAACAGGTCGCTGCTATCCTATCTATGCCAGCTGGTGTGTTGGTCCAATTAGCTCGAACGTCTGACCAGGCTCAACAAGAACAGATTGCGATGGATAGTCAACTTGATCCGGTCTATCTTTCCATGATGAGACTCTCAGCTCCACCTTCTCATCAAGTCGATGTTGGCTTATTAGCTGATTGGATGATGATGAGCTCATCAAGTGCTGCTACTACTACTACTACTACTACTACTACTCTCTCTCATCCTGCTATCCCTCATATCCTTCATCAAGTATTCTCCCCAAACTCACCCGTCATCTTAGCCCCCTCACCCGTTTACAGTAACAGTAGTCTGCACTCACACGAGTATCAGCCCACGTATCGGAGTGTGGATGACTGGGCGATGCAAGTCGCGCAAATGACTTCACCTTCGATCGATCCCAATGCAACCCATTATATTGCATCCCAACTCAAACTTTGGGCTGTTCATTCACAAGACACTCAACTCCAGCAACATGTTCAAGAAGCCAAGCAGAATGCGGTCATGTTAGCTGCCAAAGCTGAAGCGGTCATTCAAACCGTTCAATCTAGTCATCACCAGCATCATCAACTCATCTCACAACACCCGACACCTTTTTTCAACTCTGATATCCTGTTCCCTAATCTCACAAACTACACCAATACGTATCAACATCAATTGGCTTGTATTGCTGCTCGTTATTATTCTAAATTACATCAAGAAGCTATTCATCAACTCAACCTGCAACAACCACAACCACAACCACAACCCTTCTTAAACAACCACCACTCGAACCACCTTCAACCACAACCCATGTTTATATCTTCTACATCACATCCTACACTCGACAAACTCACCACTCAAAACGTACAAGCTGCTGCGGTCGCTGCACTCACCGCTAACGCTTTGGCTGCCTCTGACATGGCCTCTCGGGCTGGTCAGACTCTCTCTAACACACTCGGCATGTCCATCCAAACCAATCTCACCTCCCCTTTACCCCCACCAGGTCCAGCCGCTATTGCTGCTACCAATCATGGTCTCGCCCTCGTTCATCACCGTCCACACCACTCTCAAGCCGCTATTCAACTCGACGTACCCACCGATGGCCCACCGATCGTACCTAACCCAACCACTTACTCCCTTAGCCAGGCTCAACTTCACACCCATTCTCAAAGACCTATCAGCTCACTCCCTCATCATCTACGCCCCTCTATCCCCCCTTCATCTCCAGTTCTCCCATCTCCTCCACCTTCATCTCAAATGGGCCTACAAACACCTTCATCACATCTACTACCACCACCACCACCACCACCACCATCTAATCATTCACCCATCTCACTCAACACTCAGATCGAGAAACTTTGGAGGACAGCTCAAGATGGTGAATGTACCGAACGGACCCGTGATTATTTACTCAGTTACGCTCATGCAACTTATTCTAAAAAGCCTACCGATGCTTCTGTCCTACTTCCGCTATTACATACCCTTCTCAAACATCATCCAAATCATCTCCCCTCTCTCTTACTCCTCTCTTGTGTCTATTACTCCCAGGGGGATTACAATAGCTCTTTGCTTTACAACAATCAAATCCTCCTACTCGATCATGAATATGTTCGTTCACATCCATCTTCTTTCAGTCCTACCCAACACACATTTTTGGCTCCCTTTCTCTATTCAAACCCTCCCTTTTCTTATCAATTCTTCATCACTCATTCTGTGCTTATTTTTTTTCGGGTGTGGCTATCTGTGTCGCTCAATCCAGGTAGAGGCGATGAGCAACCTCGGTACAACTCAGCGCGCGCTTGGTAAATGGGTCGAAGCTGAAGAATGGTGGTGGCGAGCGATCAAACTACGACCGTAGGTGGTGATTGTGAACCTATTGACTTTGTTAAATCTCCATCGAGATAGATCTGATCGGTCTTAAACCCTGTCATTCGTATGCGCTCACTTCCAAATCATCCCTTGATTTCTTATCACGCACAGGACCTACTTTGATGCGTTCGATAACTTGCTTGGCGTGCTCTGTAATCCTCAATCACACCCCACCTCGGTCTCAGCTCCTCCGACCGGTATTCAACCCCAACCTCGTTATCCGGAAGCCTTACAACTTTGTAGTTTTGTCGAAGCTGAGCTCTTTGGCCCACCAGCTCAGCTCATCCGTCCACTCCGGCTTCCGCCTACCATCCCATACAATCATGTTCATCGGGTTCAGAACTTGTTCTATGCAAAAGGAAACTTGCTCATCGCCACCGGTAAGCCACACGAGGCACGAGACGAGTATGAAAAGGCTTTCGAGGTGGTTTGTGGGATGCCCAGGACAACGCTAGTGTCCGATGAATCGGATCAAGCTCCCATCGCGGATTCCTCGCGGAGTGGCGGATATAGCCTAGTGGATGTGGTGCTGGCAATGGCTTCGATCGGGATGTGGCTAATGGCAATGAATGCGAACCGGCCTGGATCCGGTAAGGAACCGCATGTCATCAAGGTGCTCTCAGATGTTGGCCTATGGGACCCTACCCAAGAGTCTTTAGACACTCTCTTGGTCGACCCGCTCCGGTTTGCTCAACAACGACGACAGATCATCAAAACTCGGCTATTAAAGATTGGGGGTGGAATCTTGCCCTCCGTACTTTTGTTACCCGATAACCTCGAACAACTCGTACGCATCGTCATGAACGCCTCTAACGGACTACTACCGGTATTCAAGCACAACCATAATCCCAATCATCCATCAAGTGCCTCTGACATGAGTCGAAACCCAGCCCTTCAGTCTCCTAATCAGACTACCAGTACTGTCCTGCTCACGCTGGCGAAGAGCTTACAAGATGCTATCGCTGCGCCCATGTCACCTGGTGCTAAACTCGATGGTATTCCACCCTCCCCTAGCCTTCTCCTTCCTCTTTACTATCTTGCCCTCTACCTCCACCCTTCTCCATCAACTTGCAACAATCTGGGTATCTTGCTCTCCACTATGCCCTCAACAACTGTTCTCTACAACAACCAACCCGGCCGTCCCCGGCGTGTCATCAATGGCCAGTATCTCGCACACGCGTACTATGTCCAGGGCCTTCAGCGCGACCGAAACCATCCGCACCTTTACACTAACCTGGGCTCTTTGCTGAAGGACATGGGCCAGCTAGCAAAGGCAGTGGAAATGTACGAGAAGGCGGTGGAGTGTAACCCGAACTTTGATGTCGCGCTTGCTAATTTGGCTAATGCGGTCAAGGATATGGGTCGGGTCCAAGAGTCAGTACAGTGGTATGTGCGAGCTGTACACGCGAACCCGAATTTCCCGGAGGCTGTTTGTGGGCTCGTGAATGCACTCGGAGGTGTATGTGACTGGCGAGACCGGGGTGGAGTAGGAAGAGATCCGATTGTGGATGGCCAAGGAAAGCTCTTGTTGCCACCGACGACGGTGACGGCAGGAGGAGAGGCTAATAAGCTTCAGGTGGGTTTGATGGGCAAGGTGGCCAAGTTGGTCGACAAGCAATTAGACGAAGGCACAACTTACGGTAAAGGCGTCTTACGACAATCAGCTACCATCGAACAATGGCTCGAGGCCTTAGCATTAGTCAAGACGGGTTCAATGGATGGACTCTCGTCCGCCCAGCGTGAGCATTGGCGCTCAAAGCTTGAACACTTCTTTAATCATGCGGATGATTTTAGACCTCAACCTACTGGCGCTAACCGGTTCAACGAGGGAGGTTTCGTAATTAGATTAATAGAACGATGCGCGCGCCAGGTACAGCGAAGGTGGTACATCGACGTGTATGGTCCAGTAGTGGACACTACTGATCGACCAGAGCCAATCAAGCTGAATAATGCAACACCAAACCGAAGTTACTGTCGCCTCACAGTACCAAGTTCGCTAGGATTACCACCAGTCCCTACCGTACTACCTTTTCATACGTTTACCTACCCACTAAGCGCTCGAGAGTGTAGATTAATATCACACCGGAATGCTCTCAGGATCTCCTTAAGTACACTTAGTCAACCTTGGATTGGTAATACAGTTTATCCGCCGCCACCACCACCTTTCAATGGAAGAATTAAAATTGGTTATATTTCATCTGATTTTAATAATCATCCATTAGCTCATCTTATGCAATCTGTTTTTGGAATTCATAATCGAAAAGCATTTGAAGTCATTTGTTATGCTACTACCAATTCAGATGGTTCTACTTATAGGAAAAAAATCGAACGTGATACTCTTAATGGATTTGTGGATGTGGCAGGTTGGGATACTGAGAGAGTGGTTAAACGGATTGTGGAAGATCGGATTCACATGTAATTTTTTTAATTTTTTTTCTTAAAGGGTGGAATTTTATTATTGACTGATTGGAAAAAAAAATTGTGTAGATTAATTAATTTGAATGGGTATACTAAAGGAGCTCGAAATGAAATTTTTGCTGCTCGTCCTTGTCCAGTTCAAATGGAATTTGTGAGCTTTCTTTTGTCCTTTACTCAATTAAAAAAAAAAAAAAAAGACATTGATCTTCTTTTGAATCTTTGATTTTAGATGGGTTTTGCAGGAACTTTAGCGAGTGGTTGGACGGATTGGATTATTGCTGATGTAAGTACAAAATTTATAATTTGTCTTGATCAGTGGACCAAAATTGATGCGGTTGTGGTGACAAAAAAAAAAAAAAAATAGCCGATTGTTTGTCCTCCTCGAATGGTTTCAGGTGAAAAATGGAGAAGGAGGCATGGAGCTACCAAAGATGAACAAATAGTAGAGTTGGTCGAGGACTTGTCTACGGATTTCGATGGCGATTTAGATCCTGAATCTGTAGATGAAGATTGGGTGTACACTGAAAAGTTTATATACATGCCCCATTGTGAGTTTTTTTTTTCTTTTTTTTGATAATCTTTAGGGTTTGGATTTGATGCTGATGTGATTTTTTCAATAGCATATTTCGTGTGTGACCATAAACAGGGTTTTAGGGATGAGAAGGCCGAGATAGTAGATTTAGATGGATTACCGGCACCATTGAATCGAGTAGATGTGGTCGAATATGGGCATAGGACCGTAGAGGAAATGGCCGAGATTCGTTGGGCTGAAGAAGAGGTGAAGAGATGGAAGATGAGGCAGGAGATGTTCCCTGACTTGGCGGACGATGTGGTAATCTTTGCTAACTTTAATCAACTATATAAAGTTGAGTGTCTTTTGCATCTATACTTTGCCCCCTTAAGAATCGGAGTAGTACCTAGAATGTTGCAGTTAGCTAATGAGTGGAATGATCAAACGATGTTTTTTTGGAAATGTAGATCGATCCAGTGATTTTCAAGTATTGGTTAGAAATCTTGGCTCAAGTGCCGAAATCAATCCTTTGGCTTTTAAGATTTCCCGCGCCTGGAGAACCGCATCTCAAAATGACTGCCGAAAGATGGGCAGGCTCAGAAGTGGCTTCGAGAATCAGGTTTACAGACGTAGGTAGAACTTTTCAGATTTTGTGGTATCTCCGCGCCCCAGAAAGCATGAAATGTTTTTTCTTATGAATGGTTTAATCTTAGGTGGCACCGAAAGCATTGCACATTCAACGAGGGCGTATCGCAGATCTCTTCTTGGATTCTACAGAGGTATACGCTTCATCGATGTACCACATTCTTTGTGATATAGCTCACTCAACTGATTCATGTTGATTGTTTTCAACTTTATCTTGTGCTATTCAGTGTAATGCGCACACAACTGCTGCCGAGTACGTGATATTAAGCCACTGAAAACCTCATCCATTCACACGTTTTTTCAGGTACATGTGACAATGATGCTGATAGGTGTGAATATTCTAAATTCTCTTTGACCTTACACTCATCCATCAGCATCCTCTGGAGTGGCACCCCGATCTTGACCTTACCCCGTCAGACGAATGCGCATAAGATGTGCAGCCGAGTCGCTGCCAGTATCGCCCTTGCTACTGGCTTTGGAACCCAGATGATCGCCACCAGTCTTGAGGATTATAAACGACGAGCGGTGGAGCTAGCGCATAGTCTTAATTATCATCATACTTCACTCGTGTTGAAAGACAAGAGAGGGCAAGCTGAGCAGACAATAAATTATCTAACAGCTGGTACAGATGAGCTAGCTCAGCTCAGAAGATCATTATTCGAAAGTAGAGATCGTTCAGCGTTGTTCGACACGAATCGATGGGTTCGTAATTTAGAAATTGGATTAAGGACAGCTTGGAAAAGGTTTGTAGAGGGGACAGACTTTGAGGAAGGATCAGAATGGAAAAACTGGAAAGATTTAAAATCGAAAAAGACTTGTTCTATATGGGTAGAAGAATCTGATGGGGTAGATGAAGATGACCTTGGTGCAAGTTTACAGAGATTCCAATTTATGGAAGAGGAAGAGGCAAGGTTTAAAAGTGGTATTTAGTTTTTTGGTTTTTTTGACAAGGGTAGGTGTGGTTGATGGATAGTTTTTTGAGTTTTGGATCGGTATAGATGAAAGAAGAGCATTAAAGAAAATAGATTTTTTGTCTGTGTTATTCTTCCCTCGTCTCTATTCATTTTTATCTAGGTGTGTGTGTGTGGTTGTAGTAAGATGGTGGATGGTTGATATTATGACTTTTGATGGTTTTTCTTGATGAGGTATTGTGTTTTTCTCAGTTTCATTCTTATATATATATCTCAGTTCTTGGTCCATCT
>KI569460.1:13224-25632 GCA_000500245.1 Cronartium ribicola 11-2
ATATAGTTACTGTACTGTAACAAACAGTACTCATACTGTAGCATCTCTATGCTTGAACTGGGATCTTGCTTTTGTGGATTGTTTAGGATATGTTTCTTTTTATGGACTTCATTTCTCTCAATCTCTTTCTATAATTTCATTCTCACTTATATGTAATCAAATGATGCTTTGATCCATCTAAGTCTGTCAAGAGGATGAAAGGGGATTTCTCGTGTCTTGAGTTCCAGTTGAGGAATGTGCACATGTATTGGTCACACACAGTTCTGCCAACAACCAAAACCAATTGTCCCCATCTGGTGGAATGAGGATCTTACTCTTTCAGTCTAGAAACAACAGCATTGGGAATAAGTTCTGCTCATGGATTTCCATTTACATTACATCATCTTTCCTGATTACTAATTCATTTGTCATGGTCTGGATTCAGTTGTCTTACTCGTGGATTTCTATTCTCATTACATCATCTTTCCTGATTACTCATTCATTTGTCATTGTCTGGATTCAGTTGTCCTGCTCATGGTCATTTGTCTTTGGCTCATCTTTCTCTTCTGAGTTTCACTATATATACTTGTCTCTTTTCTTGTGTTCTTTTAGAATCATCATTATATTACTTTACATCTAACCAATCAATCTTTTTATCTTACTTACCAAGTTAAAAACATGTCTAATCAACTTAGAAGCTGAAGCTACCCATCATTTACCTCCATCTTTGAATACCACCTTGCCTTAGGAGCCTCTTTGATACTAGCTACCCTTCCTTCCCTTGATTTGTCGTGCTTTTTCTTATTTAAGTAAGTCTTGATTGACTTGTTAAATACTTTAAAGTACCTCAGAGTTTGTGTTTTCTGAAGACTAAGACCTCATTTGGCATCTCAAGAGAATCCCACTCTGACATCCAATGTATGTGTACTGTAATTTATGGAGGCTAATCAATATCTGTGTTTTGACTTGACGAGATACAAAAAGGAAGATAAACACCCTTCTCCTTCTCAAGTTGTACCATATGGATAATTTGAGAGAGTTGATGTTGTAAAGCTGATAACTTCACTGTCCTGTGAGAGTATCGCTGTACGAAGGGGGAAAAATATCTTAAATAAGATGGTGGCAAGTTTGTTGCATACTTGGGAAGGAACTCTGGTTTTCTATCTTGTCTAAATGTGTGGTTCTCAGTGTTGGTGTATGTATACTTTTGGAGACTGTCTGTAAGACTTCCACAAGGATGCCCTTCCACAGCAACTTGGGTGAACACAGTGCTCAAGTCTGGTATAGCAAAAAGGTGCTGATGTGCCAAATGGGTCAGTGCAGCCATTCATGAAGGACTACCATGTAGGTATTGATGTAAGGGGCTGCCAGAGTCAAGGACTTCTGGGTTAACAAATTGTTCTGAAGCTCTATAAATGTTACAGTTAGAGGTAGTGCTCATAGGATGTCTGTCTATCCTTTCCTTACAATTAAGTATGAAGATCAAGGTGGTGGGAAGAAAGAAAGAGATCAAAAAAATCCCCCTGAGGCCCCCAATTGTAATGTACTTGCTTCTGTTTGGCAAGTGACCTCACTTATAATCTGAGAAATAGTATGAGCATAAAGGCCAAAGAAGGTTGGTGGGTTCTTATGCAGCTCAAATCCCTAGGAACCTTTCCTAAAAGCTAGATGAGTACTGAATCTCTCTAGTGAAGGAACTAGATGTCCACAGAATCAGTAAAGCTTCACATAAATCTTTTATATCCTGTGCTGTCTTTAAGCAAGCACACTCAGCTTTTATCCTCTACCACACTGTGCTTCACTCTTGAGAACCCTTGAGCAAGAGTCAGGCAGCTAGGTTAAGAAGGAAAGGTGCTAGTGATGAACCTAAAGTGATCAAGAAAACCAGAAACAACTGGTGAAAACCAGTAAGAGAACTAGACTACTTCTATAATAGAGGAGAAATCACCAAGGTTACTTGTGTTAACCAGTGACTGAGGAATCTAAGAAGAAGGAAGCCCAGAAATCTCCTAGAGGGGTATTCAGACTATTGAGTTTTTATTGTGATGATGATCCAGAGAGGGGAAGTGTTCAAGGAGGTCTGGTCCTCTTTTTATACTTTGAGCCTTCACTCTTCCTTCTCTATGAGCATTTTACTCAGTAGAAGGTAAACCTAACCTTGTATATTTAAACTTTCAGTAATGATGTATGTTTACCATTACATTTTATTATTTTGGGTTACAGCAGGTTGTCTCATGTATAGCTCTTGAAACTGAGCTATGAGGTGTCTACAATATAATTATAATACATTTTGTAGTCCCATGGTACTTGTTAAGTACTCAGGGGCTGACAAGGCCCCCCTGAAGCTCCCAAAAAGCTTTGTTGGAGCTCCTGCATATGTTTGCGGCAGCCAAATATTGGTCCTCTTCTTCAGTGTGTGTGTGAAGGAGGGATGACTGAAGAAGGACTATCACTCAAGTTCATACACCTGCACTTATTGATTCACTTCACCTATTTCCATATCAATTCCTTCTACATCTTGCTGCATTGCTTTAACCATGTTACCAGTTTGGCTTACATTAGCCTTCTTGCAAGTAATGTTTTTTTTTTTTTCAAATCATTGTTTATTGTATTACTATGAGCCTCTAGGCTTTCAAATACACAAATGGTGGACCCTACTGGTAAAACCCTGTTGGCTGTTCCAGGGAAAGGTATGCGGCTGGCTCATGGCTCTTGACAGATAAAGGAGAGATACAAGTGTGCAGTGCTGCTGTTCAAATAAATTTACAAAGTTTGTGTGAGAGGGAGAGAGGGAGCTTTTTCGTCGCTGATCTTTGCCCATGTCCAGCAAATCTTGAGTCGCCAGGTGGTGTTGCAGTATTGGGCGATGAACGGGAAAGCTGTAGGGTTCTGCAGGATTGCCTTGTTGGGTTTGATTTGGTGTTGTTGTAGTTGGTCGAGTAGCTGTAGGCGTTGGTTGTCATATCTTATGCAAATGAAGCGGTAATGTTCAATTGTCTCTATTCCTTCTTGGCAGTCGCATGATGGGTCGGATAGCTGTTGGAATTTGTTGAGGTTTTGGTTTAGGTGTATGTGGTTGGATCGCAGTTGCGTAAGGGCGGCAACTTCGTGTTTTTTCAGGTCTGTGAGGCTATTTAGGTGGATTTTCGGGTTTGGTGTCTGGCCCAGGCGTTTGATTTCCTTTTTGGTGAAGGAGGCTGCGTTTCGTGTAACCCATTCTTGGATGGCTGTTGGAAAGGCTGATGGGCTTGGCCTCGAGGTGAAGGTGCTGGGAAGGGGTTTTTGGGAAAGGGTGTTGGCTAGTCTGTTGACGATTTTGTTGCCTTTCACACCCTTGTGTCCCGGGCTGCAAGTAATGTTGGCCTAAGAATGTTCTAGAGTCAGTCCCTGAGAAATACAGGAGAAAATTCTGAAGGTGGTGTAGAGACAGTAAAACATCACTATGTGTCTGGTGGGATTCAAACCCACCACCTCAGCATGATATCCAAGACACATACTAGAGTGCTGCCTTTGACCACTAGGCTACAGATGCTTGTGACTGCCTAGGTGATGGGTGGTAGTGCTCATGGAACCTACTCGACAGCTCCCCCAGATTGTGGTGATACATCATGTAAGCACACTTATGTCTTCTAGACCTCAATAGGTAAGTCTTAGCTTGATCTCCTTCAGAGCACACTAGTGTTCTTGTGCTGTAGTGGTTAAGTGATATACTTGTCCATGTATTTGTTTTGGTACGGGTGGGTTTGAGTTCTTGTTTGCTACAGTTTTTTGGCCTAGCTGGTGGTGAAGCTAAAAAGATCTCTGGCAGGTCAAGCTGTGAACCTCTGGCAAAAGTTTTTGGTAAACTCCTCCAGTGAAGGTCGGGAACCCCCCTTCAAAAAAAAAGTTCCTGAGGAGAGGAATATATGATTCCTGACCTCCCTAGGGGCTTTTTTTGCATATAGCTGACTGGAGCTTCTAAAAAGATCCCAGTCAAAGAGTCTTAAAAATTAATTCTTCCCAAGGGAAATCTTGTTGTAGTTGTAGTGTAAAGATTCCTCAAAAAAAAAAAAAAAAATTCCCATCTGAGGGAGACCTTGCCGTACTGTAAGGTATAATATATATGTACTGAGTCATCAGTTCTACTTAGCAAACCTAACCAAGACCTTGTGATTCACCATCAGATGTTTCTTGTTTAGGTATAATAATAATGGGTAATTTTAAGTAATTTGATCCAAGTTTCTTTAAATATTGTTCCTAAATAGGAACATTTGGTTGTTCGAGGCCCGAGTAAAAAAAACAAGGGACTTGCTCCTTATAATGAAAATATTGCTTGGGTGACAATTAGAATGAAAAAAAAAAACATGAAAAAAAATTGAGCTTATTACAACCCTTTGAGCTCTTCTTACCAGTCAGTGTCCTTCAATAGTTTTGATGAGATAACTGGAAAGAAAATTCTTTTTTTCTTGAGGATTTCCTCCTTTTGTTTTGATAGGTGAGTAAGCATTGAATTTGACTAAATATCCAGTCAAACTGAATGAGCTTCCCCCCCCCATTTTCCATCAACAAGATTTTAGCTTGTAATAATAATTAGTATATTGAGAGACCTACTGGGGCCCTATATCAAGGTTTTGGAAAGGGCTCAATTTTTTTTTAATTTTTTTTTCAGACTTTAAATTTTTTGAAAAAAAAATTGTCAATGAAGTGAAGCAAGATGAAATTGAGAAGATTCATCTCGATCGACTCGTGAAAAAACCTGTGAGCAAAGGGGTTTTTTTTAGGGGGGGGGTTTAAAAACCTGTTAACCTAAAGCAAGTTAACTCTCGCGCAAAATAATACATAGGTTTATAAGGGAGTAAAGCCTCCCCCCTATTCTAGCGTCTTCGAATACAAACGCTAGAACTGTATATGGGCTTGAATCAAGTTTAATATATAAAAGTGGCGGGTTTATTTAAGTAGTGGAATTACCACTCAACTTTTTTTCATTAGGTTGGGTAGGTGAGTATATGTAGTACATAAGCGATTTTGGGTATCCCACTACCCAACTGAGCATTACTGAACAGCAAGAAGTGCTAGTGAAATCCAGGGGTCTAAACTAGAATCTTGACAGATATTGAGCCTTGAGAGGGATGTGAAGTAGGATGTAGTTTAGCTGATGTGTTGTGATGTTGATCAAGACTGATTGGTGAGATTAAAGCAAGCTTAATTCTAACCATCTCTTTTTCTATTTTTTCTGAGATCCTTCAGTATTGTCTTGAAGCCCTTAAAGTAAGGTTTTTAGACCAATTTATTTTCATTTACATCAAAACTGCTCATGAGGGTTGACATTTTATAATATCATTTATAAAAAATTTCAGTCCTTTTTTTGGAGTCAAGAATTAGACCTCAATGAACTATATGATCAATTCACTTCATATCAGAATATGATAGATAGAGAGAGAGATCAAAAGAAAAAGTGATACTATAATTCAGCCTTCAAAACGTTATTATAAGAATGAATGAAAAGGTTTTTATCAGGAAAGATCTTTGAAGGGTGCGTAGATACTATTGAATGAACAAGTGTGAATGGAGATGAGGTCTTGATGGTATCTGATTTAAATCTTTTGCTTACTTCGATCGGTCATCTATCCCAAACTGTGAAGAGGTAAATAATCCAATTTGAGCTGAGTTGAGTTGGACATTATTATTTTAGTCGAGGAGAGGTATTGATGGTAGGTAAGCGAATTATTAACGAAACCATTTGGAGTGAGTGAGTGAGTGAGTGAGTGTGGTATTAAATTAACTCACTACTTACTTTTTTCTTATCAACCCTTTTTATTTAATCGGTCAACGTTGAGAACGAAGGGTGAATCGAATCTAATTTCTACTTTACTTCACTTCACTTTACCTCTCTCTCTTTCTCTCTGTCTCTCTCTCTCTCTCTCTCTCTCTCTCTCGCTTCAGTCTCAGTCTCAGTCTCAGTCTCAGTCTAGTCTCAGTCGTGTGTGTTCGACACCACCACAATCAAAGCATGAGCTTGAGATCAATACTAAACCATCCGCCCTCACCATCTCCTCTTACGAACGATTCAATCCATCCCCCATCATCCAACACTTCACACACTCTCAAACAAATAGAACGCATGTCAAATCAGCCGGTATGAGTATCACATCATATCATCAAATCACTTCATCATCATATACTCATCTCTTGATTTCCTTCATCAGCCCGTACCCGGTAGATCGGTTCCCACACGCTCCCTCATCATCAACCGTCCGAAGCGGTATCTTGATAAGGTACTCGATCCCGATGCCTTCGAAGACCTACAACCGGATGCCTTACCACCCATGAGTGAACATCCGTATCCGAATGCACATGGATATGACTCGTCAGATGGACTCGATCTCGATGATTTTGCTGAAGTTTGGAGTGAACCATTAAATCAATACATGGTCTCATCACGTCGTCGAGAACAACTTCTCAATCGAGCTTTTGAAGAATGGGATGAAAGTCAAATGCAAGATACAGCTACTAAAATTACTACTTGGGCAGGTAATAAAGCCGAAAGAGCAATCCAATTAAAACAAGCCAGAATCGAACGTCAACGTCAAGAGGAAGCTGAAAGAATTAGATTAGAACAAGTTAGGATTCAAGAAGAAGCTAATCGAATCGAACGTGAACAAATTGAGGAAGCTAAGAAATTACGTAAGAAACAACTTGCATCTGCGGCAAGAGAACGTGGTAGAGAAAAACGTAGATTAGCTAAAGAAGAAGCTGCTAAACTTAGAGAGGAAGAATTAATTCAAAAACGTGCAGAAGCAGCTCTTGCCAAAGCCGCTGCTATTCGTAGTCAAGCTGAAGCTTTGGAACAAACTCGTTTAGCTCAACTTCGAGAAGGGGCTGAGATTGAGCGAGCAAGATTAGAACAATTGGAACTTGAAGCGATTGCTAATAATCATCGTTCAAGAGTTGAAAAACCACCATCGAATTGGAATGCTTACAATGAAGAATGGGATCCTGAAAGAACCACCGATCATTACCCTCAACAATCCGAGCAGCATTGGTCAGCCACTTCAGCTCACCATTACCCTGTTCAACAACAAGCCTATGAGGAAGAAAACTATGAGCAGGATGAGATGATGAATGAAGATGGTGAAGAGATCGAACAAGCTGGGAAAGCTCGAATTCCTTCTAATTTAGCTAATCTTTTAAATTCTCCTCATCATCAGCATCCTAATCTTGGCCCTCAGCCTCGATCCAATACTCGTGGTCCGCGAACGAATTCACGTCCAGCTGCTGCTGCTGCTGCTGGATCGACCGGCAAGCGAAAGCGTGGGACTACCGACTCTGTCTCCTATTCTCCTACCCCTAGTGACTCTTCGGCTCAACCTCATCCTTCTCACCCTTCAGCATATCTAGCCGATCATCCGGGTGCTTATGCTAATTATCCTCACTCACATCATCATTCTGCTCAATCTGGATCATTCCAACCTGGATTTGTCACACCCGTTCAATATCCTTATGGATCCAGTAAGACGGACGTTGGAACTGGATCTAATCATGTTTCACCTTCGAGTCGCGCCCGTCATCAAATTTCAGAAGCATATCATTCCCATCGTCCATCCTCATCCTCCTCTAATCAACCCATGGGAACTTCACAACATCATACCCGTACTCACACTCAAGAACCCTCAACCGAACAACTTCAGAGCGCTTCATTCTATACTCAACAGAATGATGAAACAACCATCATCTCAGCTCAAACCACTGAACCTGTAATAGACCCAATCAGGCGTCGAATCGAACAACGTGCATTACCAGCTTGGGGATACGATTTACCATATGGTACAGAACCATATACAAATTTAACGGAAGCATTAGATCTAAGTTTACCCATTAGAGAAAGAATGATATCAAATCCAAAAGTATTAGCAAAAAAAAGATGGGAAGCAATCGAAGAGAATTCAAAACAAGTTTGGTTACAAATCTCAAGGAAGGATATACCCAAAGTTTATAAAATTCAACAAACTACAAATCAAAATAAATTAATTTATTCTAAAAGATTAAGTGCATTAGTTTCTAGAGAAGGTAGAAGAATTTTAAATAGAACTAAAGCTTCTAAAGAAGTTCAGATTAAAGCTAAAAGATTAATGAGAGAAGTAAGTCATTCTCTTATTAAAAATAAAATAAAATAAAAGACTTCATTTGTTTTCATTTTAATACATATTCTAATTTTTTTTTCTTTTTTGAAATTAGTTATTGGTATATTATCGTGGAAATGAAAAACGTGAAAGAGAAAGTAAAAGGAAAGCAGATAAAGAAGCAATAGAAAGAGCCAAGAAAGAGGATGAGATGAGAGAAGTTAAACGTCAAGCAAGGAAATTAAATTTCCTTATTACTCAAACTGAACTTTATTCACATTTTGTTGGTAATAAAATCAAGAGTTAGTTTTTGATATTTTCATATTTGTTTCGATTTGAAGTTTTTTTTTTTTCTGATCACATTTATATGTGTATATAGCCAAGGAAGCAGAGGAGAGTGAAGAAACTGCTGGAACTTCAGATCAACCTGCGACAGTTTCGACGAGTACAGGAGCGATTGTTGAATTACCGGATGGGTTGAAAGATGTTACCACTGATGCTAATTTGGCTGCAATTAACTTTGATGATGGTATAAATCATGTTTCAACTTTTTAACAATACCTACTTTTTCTTGATCGTCTTTGTTTATTTTATTTTTCTAGATGACGAAGCTAATTTACACGCGCATGCGGCACGGAATGCGAGGCTGGCTGTTGATGCTGCGAAGCAACGTGCTCAAGCTTTTGATGCAGCGGCAGCTCAAAAGCTTGCAGCTACTACTGATACTACTACTGCTACTAAGACGACTGATACTTCAGAACCATTAGGTGAAGGTGGTGATAAAATGGTTACTGGTATTGATAGTACGTTTGAGATTTGATTTTATGTTTCTACATTCATTTGTCTTACTAAAACCTTATCTTGAACGATTTATAGTCGATCGGGATGATCTTAATTTCCAGAACCCAACGATGGCTGGTGACATTCAAGTCAAGCAACCTAAGATGTTAATGGCTGAACTCAAAGAGTATCAACTAAAAGGTCTAAATTGGTTAGCTAATCTTTACGAACAAGGTATCAATGGAATTTTGGCTGATGAAATGGGATTAGGGAAGGTAAAGTGATTTAAATCTACATCTCTTAAACAATCTATCACTTATGTACACATTGTCTTTTATCAAATATAGACGGTTCAATCAATTTCTCTAATGGCTTATCTAGCTGAGGTTCATAATATTTGGGGTCCATTCCTAGTTATCGCTCCTGCATCTACGTTACATAATTGGCAACAGGAGATTACTAAGTTTGTACCAGCTTTAAAAGCTTTACCTTATTGGGGTAACGTGAAAGATCGAGCAGTTTTAAGGAAGTTTTGGAATCGAAAACATCTTCGATACGATCGTGAGGCACCATTTCATGTGGTAATCACTAGCTATCAATTGGTGAGTCTCCTCTTTATATATATCTCTCAAGAAAGACGAGCTATTCTGATCAATGGGTGTTTTTTTTTTGAATATATATATATAGGTAGTACAAGATGAAAAGTATTTTCAAACTTTGAAATGGCAATATATGATCTTAGATGAAGCTCAAGCGATTAAAAGTTCAAGTAGTACACGTTGGAAAACTTTACTTGGTTTTCATTGTAGGAATAGGCTCTTACTCACCGGTACTCCGATTCAGAACTCTATGACAGGTAAGTCATTTAACTTTCACAGCTTCTCGTGACTCTTCCAGATCTATTTTTTTAATCATCGTATGTTCCTTTTTTCTTTTCTTTTTTAGAACTTTGGGCTTTACTACACTTTATCATGCCACAACTTTTTGACTCACACGAAGAGTTTAGTGAATGGTTCTCAAAAGATATTGAGAATAGTGTGGATAAAGCAGGAGGTATGAATGAGCACCAACTTCGAAGATTACATATGATCCTCAAACCATTCATGCTTAGAAGAATTAAAAAGAATGTACAAAACGAGTTAGGAGATAAAATTGAGATTGACGTAGCTTGCGGTCTTACACCTCGACAAAAGTTAATGTATAGTCGTTTACGGGAGAATATGTCAATCGCTGATTTAGTACAAAAAGCTACATCTTTATCGAACGATGATATGGCAGTTAAACGATTAATGAACCTTATTATGCAATTTCGTAAGGTTTGTAATCACCCTGAACTATTTGAACGAGCAGATGTTACTGCACCACTTTCATTTGCTGGTTTTGGTGTCACGCCTAATGTAGCTAGAGATGGAGATTTGTTGGATTTCCCTTACTCAACTAGGAGTATGATCAAGTTTATAATTCCGAAGACGATTTATCGAGAGGGTGGAATGACTTCTGTACCAGGTCCTTCATCTCGAGCTGGATTTGATACACTTTACCTTGATCGACTTATGAATATTTGGTCTACGCCTAATCTTCTCGCTGCGGCTGAAGAAGGTTGTTCGGTACCATCATGGGCTAGACTTTTAGAGTTTAGTATCGGAGATATTCAAAGATTGGCTCACGATCCTACCGTTAAAAGGGTACCTTGGTTACTCGCTCGACGAGCTCATGCGTGTCAACTTGCTAAAGCAGCTAGGTCAGTCTCCTACTTTGGCTCTTTCGGGGGATATATCATTCATCCATTGTGACTTACTTTTGTTCTTTCGTATTACAGCTTGACCGATTCTGTGGCCGCTGACCTACAGACGACTGATATCCTGCCACGGTCTGAGGTACTCGCATCCGATATCTTGCCACAAATTCCAGGGACTCCACTCCTATCAGAGATCGTACAAAGTTTGAGAGCAAATTCAAGGATGAGTCGACCAGACGTTCAAATCTATTCGGAAACTGTTGTCGCCCCTCCTATTGACTTTGTGTGTCGAGATCGAAGTTTTATCGTCGATCAAGATCGAACTCGATTTGATCTTACGATTCGAGCTGGATTATATGGGATGCCATATGAATCTAGGGAGAGTGTAGAGATGTGTGAACGTTATCATGAACGTTTCTCTTGTTTACCAACTAATGGGATGATGGGTATTTCAACTATAGATCAATTACCAAGATCATTTATGGAAGTACCACAATTAGAAAAATTAATGTTAGATTCAGGAAAATTAGCTAAATTAGATGAATTATTAAAACAATTAAAGATAGGAGGACATAAAGTTTTAATATATTTTCAAATGACCAAAATGATTGATTTAATGGAAGAATATTTAAGTTTTAAACATTATAGATATCTTCGACTTGATGGTAATTCTACTATATCAGAAAGAAGAGATATGGTAATGGATTGGCAAACTAGACCTGAAATTTTTATATTTTTATTATCTACTAGAGCAGGTGGATTAGGTATCAATTTAACTGCTGCCGATACTGTTATTTTTTATGATTGTGATTGGAATCCATCTGTGAGTTTTGTTTTTCTTTTTTAAAAATAAATAAAAAAACTGATGAGTTTTTTTTTTCATTAGAATGATCAACAAGCTATGGATAGAGCACATAGATTAGGACAAAAAAGACAAGTAACAGTTTATAGATTAATTACATCAGGTACAATAGATGAACGTATACTTAAATTAGCACGTACCAAAAAAACAGTACAAGATGCAGTAGTTGGATCAAGTAGTGGTAATAATCCGATTTCAAGCACAGATTCAGCTAAACCTAATGAAGTTGTTTCATTATTACTTGATGAAGAAGAACTTGAGGCTGGATTAAGAGCTCAAGCTGCTAAAAGAGAAGCATTAAAAGAGAAACAAGTTCAAAATGGATTACGTAAGTAAAATATATATATTCATTTGTTTTGTCATGTCTTTTTGGAATTGACTTTTTTTTTTTTTTCGAGATATAGGTGGAGTGAAATTAAGAGAAGAAAGAAAAGCTGCTTTAGCGAATAGTCATCAACAAGCTAGTGGATCATGGGGAGGAGGAGATCTTGAAGAAGATGAAGAAGCTTTTGGATTTTTTGCTAATATTCCTAATAATCCTAGTAAAACAACCACCGTAACAGATGAGATTAATGGTGGAGAAGGTCATCATAATTTAATTATAAATCAAAATACGAATAATAAGAATAATAAAAAAACTATTAAGAAACGTAAAACACTGAATGTTGGTAATAATGGTCATCATGATGAGATAGAAGGAGGAGGAGGAGGAGATCTTGTTGAAGTTGAAGCTGGTGGTGGTGATGGTGGTGGTGGTGGACCTCCTACAAAAAAAAAAAAAAACTCTAGAACTAAGAAGAAATCATCATCATCAATAAATAATAATAATAATAATAATAATAATATTGTTGATGATGATGATGGTATTTGAAGTTTTTTTATTTTTGATTCGTTTTTTTTTTTGTCTTCATTATCTCATTTTGGTCTTTTTTTTTTTGGTCTTTTCGGTT
>KI569485.1:354-25032 GCA_000500245.1 Cronartium ribicola 11-2
GGCTTAGTAAGGGGGTGTCATTATTTGTAAGGGTTTTTCTCGAAAATGGGTGTGAAAAGTGAGCATTCGGCCAGCTTCTTTGATATTGAAGATATCCCTTAGGTCCAATAGGGAAAGTTGTTCATTAGATGGTGTAGTTTCCGGGAAAAATATTACATCATGATTTCTGGAAGTGGTTTAGGAGCTGTGCTAAGTGGGAGGTTGGTTCTGGATTTTGGGTTTTTTGTATGAGGGGTTTCTGCTGTTGTATTACTAATGTTCATTGTATGATGTCTTTGCTGTGTGGATGATGTCATTGACTGTATTTTTTTGTGACCTAGGCACCATGATGCTCTCTAGGTGTTCGCCCTTGTGTATATAAGCCAGCCAAGAGTTTTTTTCCCTATTTTTCCTCTTTTTTCCATGTCAGACCTGAATAATACCATAGTAGTCTTTATATTTAGTAAGCTGATCAATAGTGTAGTGTTTGTGTTAGAGTCTTATATTCCTAAGTTTTGTGAATTTAAAGTCCTGATAGTGTTATAGTGTTATTGTTGCTCTTATATTGGAGTTATAGTGTCTGAATTTTGTGGGTTTGAGTCTTTAGAGCTTATATTGCTCCATTAAGGACTTGTGTGTGTGTTATCTTTTATTATAAATAACCAATAAATTCGCCAGGATCTGTCCTGTAGTCTCAATACTTGAAAACAGAAAAGTTACAAGTATCTGTGAAGGCATTTCGTATTGATTGACCCTGTTTACTCGAGAAATTGAGTATTTTGTTATTTTTGTTGTGGTCTTTCTCCCTTCCAAGCTCTGCCAAGAGCCTAGCACTGTTGGAGTTCCACAACATGAGAATTCTGCACACCACCAAGGCAACCAAAAGAAACTCTACCAATTGGGAATTTTCTTGATTAGTAAAAAATACTAACCCTGGAAGGTTCACAACTAGACCCTTTACAGAATACAGTTAGAATAGAAGAACTGGTTGTCATCAAGACCATACCTTATGAAGGGTCCAAAGAGGACTGTAAAATTCTGAAGCACATGACAAAGCCTATAAGAAAAAAGGTATAAACAAAGCCCACCTTGACAGGATAGTGAAAGGAGAACCATTAATCAGAAATCTATCATAATCAACTCTCAAAGTCCTCTAGACAAGAACTTTAGTGCTCATAAAGGATTCCTTTACTGTGTCAACACATTTATCTCCCTGTTATCTTCAAAGCTTTCCCACTTCACCCTTAAGAATAAACTCCTGCTCCATTGTTGTCAGCCCTGAGGACTGCTCAGCAGTCCCACAGACTGTCAAACACCAATTACAGGAAGCACTGTAATGGTACACATGTAAATACAAGTGTAACATAAGCTTACATATAGTACTAACAAAAGTACATATGTAATTATAATAGTAAACATTAAATATATGTAATAATGATCAATTACAGCTCAGGCTCAGTTTCAAGAGCCTCAAGTATGTACTTACAACAGGATTGGATACACCACACTGTAACAAGTACTCAACCACAAGTTGAGCAAGGGTTGTCATGGCAACCCAAGCAACCACAAGTAGGCCATTAGCCTAGTAGTGAGGGACAAGCCTGGGAACAGGGTATATAAACCCTTCCCCTCAGGCCAGGGGTGGGTCCCAATCCCCAACCTTTACCAACACCACCTAAAATAGCACCACCAAGCACAACATTGAGGATACTTATAAATAAGTCATCTGCTCAATAGTGCAATAGTGCTTTAGGTGATGAGTGTAGGGGTTCAACCCATAGGCTGGTAGACCTTGCTCCTTGATACCCTTGTCTGTGAGGACTCACAAGGGTTAGAGCTAAAGACTCACCCGAGCAGGAAAAGAGCACCCTGGCTTGTAAAAGTAGGATCAGAGTGGAGTGTTACCAGTGCCTAACTGTAACTCTGATCCCTGAGTGAAGATTACCAAATCCCAGACCCAGACCTCCAAATCCTCATACTTGAGCTCAACTAGCTGCAGTCAGTACTTGGGGGGATCCCCAGTACCACTGGCATAAGTTGTTAATTTGGGTCTTCAGTACCCTTCCTCCCACAGCCTTGTTCAGGTAGGTAGCCTTCCAGGAGCTAAGACTGCTAAGCAAAAGCTTTTCCCTGGAAGGAATAAGTCCTTTGACTCTTCCTTCCCTAATTTCTAGCCAGGAGGTAGCCTTACAGAAGCCACCTCCTGACAATTGTCAACAAAGAGTCCACTTTCCGGCTACAGTCTGAACGTGATTTCCCATTGCTAGAGATAACATCCTTTCCACTTCACTTATACCCACTCTGTGAGTGAAACTCTCATTGGTAACTGTACCCAGTTCTTGCAACACAAAGTTGGCAAGATCCCTGTAATTAATTCTACCTCAGGCACTCATAGGGTCCTTTGTCTCCGAGAAATAACCCTCAGGCCTAGGCTGATCACCCTCCTCTTTTCACTTTACAGTAGACCTTTGACTTAGTTTTTTTGAACTACATTCCTTATAACTTATCCCACGTACCCAGCGGGATTTTTCAGGTCATACTCAGGTAAGTGATTTAGACCACTCCTGAGTTATTCTGCCACCCTGACACAAGGTACCTGTGAGTTTGTGGAAGGGAAACTGGATTCCATTTGTAGCTTGCCGTCGAAGACTTCCAGAGATAGTCAAGCTTTCGGAGGTGGGCTTGGGTAGTATGAAGGCTTTCATGACTCCACTGCCACTGCCAATGACTACTTGGCTAAAAAAGAAACTTCAATCTTTCCATACTTGTTGTGCCAAAGTTTGAAGATTATGATCGAATTGATATCATAAAGCCCCCCAAAACAAGAAATATCTTAAAGAAACAGACTACATGTCGTCTGAGGAAAAGAGGAGGAATTGCCCATACATTTAAAAACAACAGATAACGAGAGTTTATATGATAATGATAACGATACTTAGAGAAAACATATGATAAAAGAAAAAGCGTTTCCGTAATAAAAAAAAACTGTCAGATGCTTAGCAGATTAAAAAATTCATACAGTAAATGGGTCAAGAAAAAAAAAGGATTTTGTAATCGGATAAAACAATCGCAGGACTCTCAGATCTCAGCGTTGACACCGATTCGCAATACCTTAGATTCGTCGACAATGTAATTAGAAGTTTCTGGAAAGTTTTGTGAACTGTTTTTCAAAAATCACAAAGAAAAAGATGTGAATTGAAGATTGAAATAAGGTGACACAAAACAGAAAAAAAAACGACTTACACTCTATGATAGACTTCCTCCAATAAAAACGCCCGAATCGCAAGATGGGCTCGTTTGACAGGACCTCTAAGAACACTTTCGCGCTTTGATGAACAATGGTAATGAGGTAAGCTATGTTTGAAAAGAGGTTCATCAGCCAAATAATTATTGTAAGACGAGGTGAGCGAAAACGCTGACATGTGATTGGCGTTTTCGGAAGTCTTGACAAGCTGCGCGATGCGTGAGTCGAGAGCGAGATTTTGTCCAACTGGAATTTGACCTCTTTCCAAGGAAACAATTCTTTCTAAAGTCGGTCTTGTCAACCCTCTCAGATCCAACGGATCTCTATAGCCAAGTCTTAGAGCTAAAAACGAGACAGTTGGAGAGAAGGGTCAATCATAGTTTCACACTTGCGGCATAAAGAAGCAGAAGAGTTCTGTAAAGCTCACTCATGAGATAGAAACCTGTAAGGATGGAATCATGAATAGAATTGATCAACAGAGAGTAAGCGTGGTGGTTTCCTCAAGTAAGGACGAGCAAACATACCATCAAGGGTACGAAGCTTGTCAATAAGGTATTTATCCTCTTCTAGTAGATGGGGTACGTCAACCACTCGAATCGATAAGAAAACGATGACCTTCGGTAGCGCAGGTTGATGTTTGAGTAATGAGGTGAAGGCGTGAGGAGCTCCGACTCCTTTTCCAAGATGATGGAAAAATGAGAAGCATTCAAGGCGTGGGAGTGGGCCAGTTACGGTGGCTCCATCCAAAAAGAGTGGGTTGAGTCTCAACCCTGGTGTTTCTGTGCCCATGAGTGAGCTGCATTGTGAAGCCGGGCGCTGGGGGATCGTTTGAAAACCGGCAATGATGGAGCGTTCAGCTAAGACGGCTGAAGCAGAAGTGCCTGGTATATTGATGATAGATTGGATCGGCGGGTACTGCGCCGCATTATTGACCAAGCTCTTTCGCCTCATTGGCTCGGCGATCGTTACTTTTGGAGGAGGACTCGGAGATCGAGCCCGTGTCGGAAAGGATGACCGCTTGAAGTTTTCTGAGACAGTGATTTGCGAAGGATCTAAGCTGGTGTCGCGCAAGATAGAAGCTGAGAGACTATGATTGCGTTGAGTTCCATCTTCAATTGTGGGGTCTTCTGAGCCTTTTTCATCGAATTCCAACTTCTCAGGCTCTTCGTGGAAAGCGAGATCGGATATTTTGACAGTGGGTACCTCACTTTTCAGGGTTATACGCGATTCAACATCACAGGGAGAGATCGGTACGATTTCGGGTCTTTCGCCGAAGTCTGCGTCTTTTGTTGGCTTGTATCGACCACTTTGACCGGAGATGTCATGCTCGCTGGATGCGAAGGAAGAATCTTTGTAGAGATTGACAGAGGTGTGTGGAAGGTGATGGAGCAAGAGCTGACTCAACCTAACGCGGTTCTGTGAATCAAATGTGTCCTCCAAATCCTTTGCCCAAGTCCAGAACAAAAGGAAAAGTCCGATCAAACACCCCAAAGTAAGAGTGAACCAAGCACCATGAGGTACTTTCTGCAACGTGGAAGCAAAAAATGCGGCGTCGATAAATCCAGTGACTAGAAAGAACAATATAGCAAGCCATATTTTCATCTTCTTGACGTGAATCTAATGATCGCAAGTCAAAAACACGCGTCAGAAGTATGGCTCGATAAGAAATGCGAGGGTATACAAAGAACTCACCATCACCATCATCATCAGAAATGTGGTCGAGATGAGTACTCCAGCAACGGCAAAGCCGTCTACAATCAATCATGTCAGAACTGAGATCGCAAGAAACTTTAGAACTTGAACTTACAGGCGGCAGTTAGTGATGAATCGGTCCGGAATCCAGCGGTGACACCGACTGTGCCAATCAACAGCAAGAAGTTGATTACTGGTACGTATATTTGTCCTTGTGAAGTATCACTGGTATAGACAATCGCGACCGGCGGGAAGGCTTTCAACCCGACCATTTGCTGTATTAAGGAAAATGAGGCTACGTAGTAGGTGTGAAGTCAATCGAGAGTTTAAATAATGTTAGCCAGACATAAATACCGGTGCAAACCTGTGATCATTGCTTGAGATGCAACAATTGTAGCCAACATGCCGAATATCCAAACAATCCACCAAAGAACTCCGCCCGTGGGCCCGGGAATAGACTGGTAAAAGATGTTAGAAATGACGTGGTCGCCGTTGGTAATCAATTGGGCACCTTGTCCAAGATAAGCTAAGACGAGCGCGGGGTAAATCCAAGCGATGAACGAAAGTCGGATGGCCCCTTTGGAAAATTGACCCAAACTGGCAAATACAGCAGAACTCGATTTAGGTTTGATGTTCGCATAAAATTTACGGCGTAAAAAGAGACTGACTTTGCAAAAAGCGCTTCTACACCAGTGATTGCCAACAAGACACCACTGAGCGGCGTGAGATCCTTGACACGTACAAAGTAAAGGATTGCACGGCTGGGATCGAAGGCCCTGAATACAGCGGGATGCTTGGTGATGTTGTAAATTCCTACACCGGAGATGAGTAATAGCCAAACGGTGACGATAGGTGCAAATGACATTCCAAGTTTATGGGTCCCAAAACTCTGAGAGAAGAAGATGATGACAAGGATTGCAATCGAAATTCCGTTGATCGCGTTCGACTGGAGTGATGGGGCAGGAATGGCGATCCCAGACACGGCGCTTGAAACTGAAACAGCAGGTGTCAAGATTCCTGCATCCGACAAGTTAGAACCACTGTCAGTGGGCGCCTTTGCTGTCTCCAATAGAAAGAGAATAAAATGTTAAAACAGACCGTCGCTGATTATCAAGGCGACCGCAAAGAGTGTCTATGGGTTGTCATCATTTTGGTATTAGACATCATATACGACAAAACATCGCAACCCGGTAAAAAGACACGCACTATCACTTTGATCACTGGCTTGACAAATCTGCGGGTGAGGAATGGCGTAGCGGCAACTGCCACGTTATCCGCCGAAACTATCGAAGGCAACGCCAATTCTGTTCCAGCTTTCCTATATAGTCAAAGAGGTGGATTAAGAAAGTAGCTTTCAATCAAATGATGCTCGATGAACGTTGTCTGGGGTGACATACTCAGGTGGATAGAGTTGCGAAAACAGTGCGAAGGGACCTCCCTCGCCCTCTCCCGTTCTACATTGAATTTAAGCACGAGAATCTGTCAGTCAAATTTGTATCAACAGTATTATGAAATCAATCCGGAGTAAGAAAAGATATCCTTACCCAAACTAGCTCGAGATGAATTGAAGAAGGGTATTATAGGTCTTTCGTTACTATTTGACACTGTATTCAAGTCGAGATTAAAGTTCTGCAAGGCGTACCTCTAATGCGATCAAGCTGTACTTGATCAACGGAACAAATGTCAATGCCCAGAGGATTCTGCGAGGGTAAAGAAAGCGTTAGCAAGAGCGGTGAACCTTCGTTCAAGTCAAAGGTCCCAAACGTACGCGCTAATTGCTCCGAGCGCGTCTTCAGCACTTGGTACTGGTCCATCAGCTGGGAAGATACCTACGTACCAATGTTGTTTGCCACACAATGTTCAACTAGGCGATCAAAAATAATGAAACCCAGGAAAAAGGCTGTAAGCTTACCATTGAGAACGTAAAGTGGGCTTGTTCTGAAAGGTTTGGAACAAGAGAATAATGAGTGTTTTGAAAGTGGTGGCGAAATTACATATGCTCTTTAGAATGGTAGAAATGGGGCATGTGAACAAACCCTATATCGCCATATATGATTCCGACCGCCGCAAAGGCAGTAAAGAGAAGAGATGGAGCCGCCTTACGCGCGTTTTCGAAACGTCGTTCGGTTAACCAAGAGCATAGGAAAAGACAAATAAGCAATAGGAACATGACCAAGCTCAGTTCATGTCAGTCTCGAGAAGCAAGATCAGTACATCGAACCGGTCAGAGTTATTCGAGTGGATCAGTATCGCCTATGGGGCGGTGAACGTTGGAAACTAGAGTGCAAAAACTGAGTAATTACCTTCTTATAGCGTGCATCGAGAGTATCTGTCCAAGTCAAGGACTGGTCGTACATGGAGAGAAGAGTGTTGGATTTGGCCACCATGAAGAATTGAATGATCCAAGGGAAAGGCAAGGGAAGGCGGCGGACTGGGATTCACACAACGCGCTGACCAGGTGAGTGGTCGGAGTGATTTCTAGAATGACGCTGGCTCGTTGATCAGAGATGAATGTTGGACTTGGCGGTAGACCAACCCGGAGCGGTGTTGACGAAACGATGAGAATGTCAAACCTCACGCAGAACCGCACACATAATCGAGGTGGTGGACACTGTACAGTAAGAGTCGACGAGGAAGGACAATGTTGGAAATACCTGACGGTCAACCTCAAGGGTGCATATGAATCAAAGTGAAGACGATGGATTGGGTAAGACAATCGCGGACGGTAAAAGGCTACTACTACTGTAACAATATCTAGACCAGACCGGTCGATCCAATTTCATGAAAAAGGCTGACTGAAATCCGACATGGTCTTACACTAAAAAGTCTCATTTCCACCCTCATCAGATTAAAAATCAAATGATCCCCCCCAGTTCTTCATTTATCTCTTTTGATTGCCCAATCGCGACTTATCGGCGAGTTGGCAATCTATTGAAGGTGCAGCATTTTACAGTGGGTCCCAAATGCTTAGACTCTTCTATAGACATCAGCAGATTCCTTGGCTAACTCACAAACAGCTCACGTAGGACATCAGCGTGGGATGGGGCTCTTCTGACCTGAAGCTTGGTCTTAGGGTAAGCTCTCTCTTCTCCGCTCTCGCCTGGGTCAGCCTGGTCAACGATGAAAGTTACTTGCATAGAAGGTGCTAACCTGTTATCGCGGTTCGTGGGGTAAGCTCTCTCTCCTCTCTCTTCTTCGCTCTCGCCTGGGTCAGTCTGGTCAACGATGGAAGTTGGCCAGACTGTCAGCAGCGGAGCGAGTGGGAGTTTGTCTTTTCTCATCTAACCTCACTAGTTTGGCTTGGGTGAAGCCGCGTACCTGCTCTATTCCATGGTCTAGCCGTAACCGGTTTCAAGGAAGGACCCTCAATGACTCCCGCCTTTTGGGATCTCAGAGCATCCGCAGTGGTCGGCCTCTATCGCGAAATTTAGAGGTCAGCTCTCAAATTTAAATATACATAAAAACCGTGCAGTAGCAGCCCCTATCGCCAAATTATTTAGGGGCTCCCTCCCAATTTCGACCGTAACCTCCAAAATTGGCGGAATAAAGGCAAGCACTTAACTAAGTCCCTCCTTGCTTGGAAGCCTCCGAAGCCTAGAGGAGGGACTTATATCTCCATTGGTCTACTGGCCTGAGTACAACAGGATTCCAAGCCATCTGCAGGCCTACCTCCCCATTTCCCAATCCCCTTCATTATCAATATGTTCACTTCAAAGAGAAAACTATTCTTGTCCTATGTCCTACATATGTAGAAGTTTGCATTTGCATGTCAAAATAATAGCAATGAGTCAAAATCAAGTAGTGAAGATGTCCTTTCTGGGAACTTTACGGTGGCCTAACAGCCTATCAAACACGCTTGCGCTGGCCCTAACGGGACTAGCTAACTCCTTTTGCTCACCGTCTTAAGACGTTTCCAGAATCACACCTCCTCCTCCCTGAGGGTCACTATGGCGGTAGAGCTTGCCGCTTGACTTCGGACGCACTGACCCATCTCACTAGCTAGGCTAAAGACCAGTGGGCAAAGGAAAGGGCCATCGGCGTATTGTTTGTCAACGTCAACTCAGTCTTTCCCACCGTCAATTCGACTCGCCTGATCAGCTCCGTTGACCAACTTGGCTTCTGCCCCAATCTCACCACCTTCATCCGCAACTATCTCACCCAACGCTCAACAATGATATCACTTGGGGACTATAACTCACCTCCTAAAGCTCTCAATATTGGCCTGCCGCAAGGCTTGCGATTATCAGTCAGTCTCTACATACTGTATAGCTCCTCACTTCTTACACAGGCATTCAACATGCAAGACACAATTTCACTCGGATTTATCGATGATGTTGTCTTTGCGACAGCCCACAAACACATCGATGATATCCGCCAAAACCTCCAGTCAATAGCTAAGCGGAAGCTGCGGTGGGGATCGAGACACAGAGCCGCGCTTGACCAAAAGAATGGTCAATGGATGCTCCTCACCCACCGCACGCTCTCAGCTCGTCTCGAGGTCATCCGTCTGGGAGCTGAAACGCTTTGTCCGCAGCCCCATGTTAAATGCTTCGACAGGATCATTGACACAAAGCTCACGTTCAACCAGAACGGGTAGGAACGCAAACGGCTCCCCACCCAGGGCGCATTGCTCGAACAGGGTGGGGAGTCCCCCTCAAATTCTTCGCACACCTCATCACGACCCTAGTACACGCACGTACGGACTATGCCGCAGTCGTCTGGCACAAGTTTGCTGAGAACACAGACACTGCCAGCGTCCTCCAAAGGGTGGATAACATTGCCCAAAGACTAGCAACCAGCGCTTTCCGCTCCCACCCGCTGATCTACCTCAAGAATGATACCCACTTGCCCTCTTCCCTAGCCAGGTTAAACGCTAGGGCGGAACTGGGGGAAGCCCGCCTGATTCAAATCCAGAAGGAACCCTGGCAAGACAAATTTGAGCCGCGAACAAAGCCCGCCACAAAGCTTCCTTAAACCATATTTACCACTTCCCCAACTCAATATTTTCGCAGATTGAAGGTGATTTGGAAATCGCCGACCCGGAAGACACGTGCGAATGGCCCCACCTGCGGATGACGGCCCTGATTGTGTCGACCAAAGAGGCAGCCAAAAACTTTGTGGAAGCCCAAACCACGGCCATCCTCCTAGCAGATCCCCGTTGAGTCATGGCTTACTCCGATGGCTCCCTGATTTCAGAGCAGGGAGTATGAGTAGCAGTCGTGATCCCGGCTCACGACATCACACTCAAACACAAACTCGGCCACGAAACCATGCATACTGTCTACGAGGGTGTGCTAATAGGCTTATGTCTTTCGGTGGAAACAACTTACCAAAGACTTAACCCCATGAGCTCATGTTTTTACCTCGTTGCAGATAACCAACCGGTAATCCGGGCTCTTTCTCTCTCAGCGCCTGCGAACGTCGTCAGGCTTAAGCACGCGTAAGGCAGCCCAGGATGTGTTGACCAACCTACTCAAATCAAACCCGTTCTCAATCCTTCGGCTAGGTTAGTGCCCGGCGAAGGTTGGTATACAAGAAAAGGAAGATGCTGATGCTGCTACCAAGGCTACTACCGATCTCGATGACCCGCAATCTCCTACACCTTTCTCCCTTGCCTCAGTTTGGCAGAGGATCAAAAACTGGCTGAAACAAGGATGCTTATTGACCTCCTCTCCAAATCAAAAAAAAAACCGCCGCCGCCTTAGGAAAACCCTCAACCCAGCGGAAATACAGACGTGCACTATCGGCCCTCCCACGAACAGAAGCCTTCGCAATAGCCCAGCTCAGGGAAAACTACTGAAGTCTTAATACTTATCTGCATAGGATTAAGGCTTTTGAATCCCCTAGCTGAAACCTCTACGGTCAACCGGAAACAACGAAACATTACCTGCTGATCTGTAAGAGATACAGAAACCCGCCGCCCTCGAGCCCATAGCCACCTACATCTTAAAGTCTTCCCGATTTTACCGTGCCCGACACCTTCAAAGACCTCAACCTCAACCTCAACCTCAACCTCAACCTCAACCTCAACCTCAACCTCAACCTCAACCCTCTACTCCCGCATCATATCCCCAATGAACCGAACGACATCGCACTAATCCCTTGACCCACAGATCTTCACCTCTCAATCCCGCCTTACCACCTCACCAACACACCTCAAACCTCGTGTAGTTTCTCATCTCCCAGTGGAGCCAGAGGATACCAACGTTAACTACCCTAAGCTAGGGGAGCCTGGAGCTGACGTCTCACCCCCAACCAAGACCAAAAGAGGTCTGGCCAACCTATTACAGGGACCTCACCCTGCGCCTAAGAGATCCCGCCCTGCTTTGCCTGTCTGGCGTGGCAGGACTGGCTACACCCTAGCTTGGCAAAGGATAGCAAAAACCTCTTCTGAAGTAGCACCCTGTAGACTTATCTGTCTCTCTCATGTCTTGTCTTTCTCAAAAATCTCTCTCTCTCTCTTTTCATTTTCCATCGCCTAAATTAGCTATAACGTCTGGTACTTGTTGTTACTCTCACCACCTGTGTTTTGTTTCTATACTTGGATTAAAGTGCTATGGGATTACGGAGTTATGACCATATGTACTGTAGACACTGGCAGAGAGTTCTGTCAACGGCTTGTATGTACATATCGCCACGGGATTAAGTACTGTACTCACTGTACAGTGTATTGATTACTTAATCAGGTGGTTTCACTACATACGTCATCGTTCTGAGCCTTTGTTCCTTGCTGATCATCAGTCTGGAGTCATCAGTTCGCTGGGGTTGGAAATTGATTGGAGTTTCTTCACAGTCTTGACAAGTGACTCATTAGGATTCAAGTGGAATTTCCATTTTACTTTGAAGTATAACCCAACCAGTTCCACCTATCATCAGTTTTATGTACTTCACCTTCACATCAACTCATCCAAAGGCTCACCAAGGACGATATTGTAAAATACGATACGATCGATTGAAATCAATTGGTTAATTTTAAATTATGTAAGAATGAAAGATTATCTAACCAGCAGTTTACTATCTTCATGTTGTAATCAACCTTCGAGATCTTGATGACTGACTCTTGACTCCGTTGCTTGGATTTCACACCTATTGTATGTAAAAAAAATCAAATTCAAACTCAACAGCGCTTTCTCTCTCTCTCAACTCTTCAGTATCTCAAACCAAGAAATCTCAGTCATCCTCATAGAACGGGTCATCCTTTTGGACAACTGGTCTCGTGGTTAACCTGTCAAAGATTACTGTAATCGCTCTCCAGGCTTGAGCCTGAGTTTAATTTACAAGTGAGATTTGCTCCTTTTTTTTTTTTTACAAACAGCTGCATAATCCCACTCTGATCGATGTCATGAATAAGAAGGCTCTTGTCAACTTTGCTAATTTGAAACTGTCTTTGATGATCTTCTACAGTAACTTTGTTCGATCTGGGCGCTCATTGGGAAAAGCTACCACTGACGAACAGCAGCGAGGTTGACAAATAAGGTCTGTCAGATGATTAACCTCATTCTTTACATCGGCGTTTGACCTAAGCTTCCTTGCCGCGGCTGACATCTTCCTTCCAGCTTGATAATCGACACCAAAAGAATATTCGAGACTACTCTCTCTACTTTGACTCTCAATCGCGCGAGTCGTTGACTGGAACTCGTTTCATTTCAGGCCTCTCTTTCTCTCTCTCACAAATACACACACACCCTCTCTCTCTCTTACGTTCTCAGACTTTCCCTGCGCGTGGGTGTAGCCAACATGGCCCCGAATGCTTTTGTCACCATGCTGACGTCGTAGGTTTCCTCGAATTATCTGATCATGTTGAATCTTTCCCCTACACTCGAGCTCACTTGTACCTTTCGGAATGTATTAGCGACTCTTACCTACCAGGTGCTCTTGTCACGGCACATTCGATCAAGCAATCCGAACAATTTAATGAAACCCAGGATTTTGATCTTGTTTGCCTCATCACACTAGAGTCTGTAACTGCTGAATCTATTAAAGGGCTCAGAAGAGTCTTCAACCTTGTTATCTCAGTCGACGAAATTCGTTCATCTAGTAAAGATGAGTTGAATCTACTAGGTATGTATCTTTTCACTTGAAACTTTAAACCATTCCTCCAAAGAGTTTCACTTCCGATGAATAAGTAAATGTATCATAACAATCACAAGCAGTTATGCTCGTGCCTTATTTGTATGCTCTATCAAGTAACTCCACATTTTGTCACATCCTTCGAACTTTACAGGGAGGCAGGATCTATCAGGAACAATTACAAAGATACATATATGGAGATTGGTCCAATATCAAAGGATCATCTATGTCGATGCAGATACTCTGATTCTTAGACCGATCTCCCATCTCTTTCAACTCCCGAATAAATTTTCAGCTTGTCCAGATACCGGATGGCCCGATTGCTTTAACTCCGGTCTAATGGTCATCCAACCTAGTTTAGAAGTCTTTGATCAACTCTATAATCTCTTTATGGAACGCGGTAGCTGGGACGGTGGTGACCAGGGGCTTTTGAATGAGTTCTTTCGAGGGGAGGGTAGCTTTGAAGATGAAGGAAGGCCACCTACATGGAATCGGCTGAGCTTTACCTATAACGTAACTCCGTCGGCATATTATTCGTAAGTCAAACTATTGTTTCTGACCTTGAAATTCACCGGATTCATGCGTTCTATCACCGGATCAATTAATTTCCTCAAGAATAATCTGACATGTGTGCACTGAATTTTAGTTATGCGCCAGCCTACAAACGTTTTGGTGATAAGATCTCATTGATACATTTCATCGGCCGAGAAAAACCTTGGCATTTATTTAGCCAACGCCAATTCAAAACGCGCACTCATCCTGGATCGTCAAACGCTTTGCCTGCTGTTGACTACGACACCCTTGTCAGCAAGTGGTTTGACGTCTATGAGCGAGCTTACGGACCCATCAAGTCTTCCGAGCCCTCACACATGGAGCATGACTTCAAGTTCCCCAAGTACGCCGCTGAATGGAATAATCGACGACCCAGTCGCTACGAGCCGCCCAGTGTCGACAAATTGAAAGAAATATTCACGCGAAGAACAGGAGATCTCAACTCTGTCCCTCTGCTACATCATAATGATGCTCATGGAAGCGAGTTTGAGGGTAGCTACATGAGCATGCCTCTACCCGGTCGACCACATCTTTTCTTAGATCAATACGGATATCAGACTCGGGCTGATAAAGGAAAAGGTACAGAACGTAGGTCCTCTCATGAATCATTTCCTGTCAGTGACCTTCTTCCCGAGCTGTACCATTCCGATCCCGGCGCCTTCGACCACCACACAAAATCTACCGAGAAATCCGAGACGGTGACCGGGCGGCTTATTGACGAGACTTTGTCCCCGGGTCCGAAACCTTCGGTAGATGCTTCCTCTCACAACTCACAGCATGATCATTTCAACCCGCAAGCCTACCATCATCGTGAAGATCATATATGGGACGCATCGCGAGCGCCTCCTCCTGCTCAGGGTTTTCAAATGAATAATCCTATCACCAAGCGCTACGAAGCTGCTTGGGACCAACCCGCTAGACAGCAATCTGCTGGATTCTTTCAACCTCCTCCGCTACAAAGAGGGTTTATTCCATCGATCACTCATCAAGATTACAGTCAGATCGCATCTAACTCGCCCGATCTGAAATTTGTGAAACCCGTTTTTCCTTGGGAGCAAAAAAGTGGTGATTCACGCGACCGAAAGACTTCTCGCATCTTTCCAGAAGATAGATCACAAACCCCAGATCGAGAGCCTCGCGAACGGGGCGCAAGCTATAACTCCGATGCTTTTAGTGATGATCCACATCTTCATCAGCACACGCCATCGATCGACCAGGCGAATCTGACTGAACTGTATCGCAACGCTTGGGATGAACACCCTTTCATAAGGCGCTATGCCAATGCTCTGTCGGGTGGATCTCATCATTCTCGCGTCGGCAGTGAAACTGATGCTCGACAGTCACTCGTAGCTCAGTTAGCCCAGACGCCCCATCTCGAGCGAAAGTCCTACTTTGGAAGCGGTCAGTTTGAGAACGATCGATGGACGAGTGGGGGAGTAACATCAGACGCGGCAGCCTCGTTCCGAATCAGACGAGATTCGGAAACGAGTAGCCGAGATGGTGACGAGGAAGATGTAGGTTCAGAAGATGAGGGAAGCGATGATGGCATCGGCCAGCCTAACCAGGCACCAAAGATTGACACAATGCCGGTGAACGTTCCAGATAAAGCCCCAGTCTCAGGCATCGCAGGTCGTCGTCCACAACTCTTTCACGGAAACGAATCAATAGGATCAGTATCGAGGATTCCAACCGTAAGATCGATCATCATTGGGGTGCCAGTTGGAGTAGCTGAAAATGTTGGCGCAGGTGGAAATGAAAGCGTGAAGAATGGTGACACAAACGCTAAAGAGAAGAACAACTTGGGATTAGCGATTGAGAACGAGACTCCGAGAGTGAATCCGCTTACCGAAGTTCCTAAATCTAAACCTAGTCGCGTCTTTTCGGCTGCAACGGATACTGGTAGCTTCAAACAATCTGGTTTAAACGCTTTACAGAAATTGGTACATGAGATGGAAAATCAAAAGCGATCAGCTGCAGCTGGACATAATCTAGTCCGAAATCCTTCTAGCTGATTGATTTCTTCTTTCGTCATAGACAATTATTCGAATTTTTGTTGTATCATGTCTGTCTGTGCCTTTTTTTGGTTCTCTTCATCAAGCCCTTTTTCCACTCACCCCACTAGTATCACCAAAAGAGAAAAAAAAAGTATAGTATAGCAAAAAGCAGAAAGCAAAAAAAAAAAGATATATTTGTTTGTCATTGTGATGTAATCGTGTTTGTCTTAATTGTTCATTTTATAATGTGACGTGACCATTATCTCCCGGTGATGTAATGTGTGATATCTTTGTCGGTGTGTGATATTTATGAATCATAGAGCGTTGTTTTTTTCAAGGCAATATATATAGATGCAAAGTCCGTTGCATAGATGCAATCGCAGATAACAGTAGATTAGGATATAGTTCTTTGCAAGCCGTTTCTTTCAGGTCGCTTTGGGTCCGTGTCCGGGGTGGGGCACACATAATTTTTTTTTCTTTGTGTGATAATGTATAACAGAATTTTTCTAGATCTCAAGTTGAACCTCCCCCACCCCACCCCTAATATGCGCTGTCTATGCTGAAACTTCAGCCTTGATTAAAGTTTTGAAGTCTCAAGTGTAGTCCTGAATCATCAATTAATGAATGACTCTGAATTTTGTGTTTGATTACCCCAAAGCTTTGATAGGGGTTTAAAAAGAATATTAGGGTTTATACAACCGCAGCCATTTTTATATAAGCCTATGAGAGGATGGGAGGAGCATGAAAGAGACCCCAGATAAAAAACCATGATTTGATTACACAAGGTACATTTACATGAGCTGATCTAAATAAATAGAATTACAAGTGGACAGGGATTTGTTTGATTACATGAATCCCGATCACGATGCCGGTCCAGATGCATAGATTAAGAACACGCACTCAAGCCAGCTATAACATCTAATGAAGACTCCACGCCTGTAAGCAAGTTTTCTATGCTCATTTTACATACGAGTATTTATTCCTACGTCGTCGGTGGAGTGTGAGTCTGGAAATGGTGAAGACGTATTCCGAGATGAAGGATTTGATCTGTGATCGGGTTGTATGTATAAGGCGTACGTAGCGTGACTAGTTCTCTTCGCTCGGCTTCTCCCAAACCTTCCCAAAAGCCGTCTAAGAGTAAATAAATGATGAAGAGTGGGGTATCTTAAGTGGTCACATTTTTGACTTTCTTTCTCGAATCTGTTGTCACGCCTATAGATCCTGTTGCATGAGATTGGATCAAAGATTGTGCTACAGATTCTTGTTCTGAAGTTATAGCTGACTCTTGATCTCGATTACGAGATTCGAGAGCCTGCGTTAATATCAAACGTACGAATCAGCGCTTAAAAGTATGATGTATTGAATGCGAACAAGAGGTGGATGAAACTTGCCCTGAGATATGATCCACTACTCTTCGAGAACACTCGCTCAGCATCGCCTACGATCTCAGAATGCTGAGATGGAATTCCATAAGATGCTGCTGTCGTAGCTCGTTTACGACGCGTCGAATGATGATCTGTAAGCGATGAGCCATTGGGACCAATTGTGACTGAAGGAGGCGCTTTGACGTAGGCCTCGTAGCCCTTGACAATATTCCCAAATGAGTTGGCGGTCGGATGAGTCAGATAGGCAGTTTCGTGCGCAAAGAGCATTGCTTCTAGTGACGCCTTAAATTCGGTGACCCAAACCCAAAATTTAACCATGAATCAGATTAATCGCCCAAGTTGTATTGAACCTGAAGGGGTACACTTACGAGCTCCTTGTCGAGCTTACGCTTCTTGAGTAAGGTCTGGCTCAGATCTTTCTTAGCTGCCTCCAGTCTTTCTTTCAGCGCTGGATCTGGTTCCAAACCGGTGGCTTTTGATGGTGGGAGTTGTTCGATTGGCTGTTGATCTAGAATAGGTTCTCCTTCTGGAATGGGGTTAGGTACAATAGGAGATTGGTTGCGTTTGTTTGCAGCTTTAGTCATCGTGAGTTCTCGCTGAAAGTAAAATTGTACGAGTCAGCGAGAAGTTGGATGGTGGGCTATGGATGAGAGTTGGATTGCGAGTCAATTTCCATTTGATCGGGTTTGTCGTCTCTCGGGCTCCCGGTCAATCTTTGACGTCGGGCCAAGTTCTTTCGGTAGGTCGGGTCGCCGGACAAGTGTAAGTGCGCCCTTCGGGCCGAGGCCACGGGTTGCAATTCGCGGCAAGTCAAGTCAAAGGCCGCTCGATCGATCGCATCCACCAAGTCTCAAATTAAGAAGGCAAGTAACTCCATCAAATGTTCCCATCCGATCAATCCCAACCACCTCCTGCTAGATCAAAAGCTGTGGCGCAAAAGTTGAAAGAAAAACAACAAGAACTAGCAGCGATCATGGATCTCGACGCATTGACGGGTTCAATGTCAGATCAAGTCAGTCGACTTTCGGACCAATTCTCACTCGGTGCTGACGGTCTTCAAGGTTTGTCTTGATCATTCAGCTCTCGTCGAAAACCCCCTGAGATATTGAAAATGCCTGGCATGTTCGCTTATTTGATGACTTGTGTTCGGCACTGTAAAACTCATGATGATCAGCTATCGAGTCTGTTGTGCGACAATTTCAAAATGTCTTTAGGTTCGCTCAATTGGCTATCGGTAAGTCTCATTAGGATTCTTTTTGCGGTCCGATTCTTTCGCGACCACGAGTATTTTATCATGTGATTTGGGTGGTGCGTTTTTTGATTCTCACGAATGAATACTTGACTGCAGCCGCACGGGGTGAAGCTGCTAATGCAGATACGACGATCACCCCAGAAACTGCCGTGGGGACCAGTCGTCGACGGGTGACAGCAGACGATCCTCCGCTTGATGTGCTCGTTCGGATACCCCTCCCTCAATCCCCACCACCCGACTCTTGAACTTAGGTTTGAGACGCCTTTGTCACTTTGCGCTTTCACGGGTAATGTGCAATAGGTTCAATTACTTTGACCTGGTGTCAAGATGTTCAAGTGATGTGAGTGAAGCAACTTGGTGCTTATAGCATTTTTTGAGAATTGTAAATGTTGACTCGTCCATCATATTCATTCTAGACTTCCCCACTTGAATCAAGCAGAGGGACCTTCACGACAGACATCTAGCAAATGAGAACGCAAAGCCAGTACTTTTCAAGTTTCCAATAGCACATGCATCCGCTCATCATCATTTGTAATGTTAGTTTTTACTTTGTGTTTAACCCAATTTTGTGCACTGGTGAACATGGACAGACATTTAATCATTAAGCCAGGTTTGACTTGTGACCAAGATATTGTTTTGTCTAAATGATAATCATTTCGCTTATGAGAATTCCTCGATATACCCCTTCTTTGGTTGTAGAATGCAGGCCATCTGTGATGGAGGAATGATCATGAGTTTGCCACAAATGATTTTTAGATCTGGAATAATAATTTGAGAGGTGGTCGTTCCAGTAGAAGCAAGTGATTGACCAAGGCTTTGTTTTGAGATGTGATGTAAGCAGGCAGAGAGAGGGTGATATTCTGTGAGGTTTCAGGTCTTTAAAGGGAGGTGAAGGGATAAAGAAAGCAATTTGACTCAAGACTTCCCCTTACCTCGGCTGGATTTCTACTATATATTCTTGTATCATCTCGTCCACTGTCACCTTCCACGTCCTTGACCACTCAGAACTACCTCCAAACTACGCTTACCATGTCTACTCCGGCTTCAGTACCACCACATCAATCTTCTTCGAGCCTGACACCTGCCTCCAATCGCACCCTCAAGTGGTACGCTTCCATTGACCGTATACTGTCCCAAACCGATGACCCTCTGGCCGAAGCCGTGGAGGATCGGGAACGGTTCTTTCTTGTGAGTAATTCACCTCTCTCATTTATGAATTTCGCTAACTCAAGCACGCCTTTTGGTTCATTTTGAGAAAATAGGACCTCTTCTGTCTCAAAATCGATTCAGCTGCACTAGCAGCAAAGTTAGACGAAATCCCTGTCGAGGCACTCCTGACGACTTACCAACGCAATTTAGCCGACCTCTTTGAATATGCTGTCCAGTGTCTGAAACCGAGTGATGATGAAGAGATGGACAAGATCAGACTTCCAAATGTCATCGCTGTCTGTATCTTTGACTCACTGTTTTTGATATACGTATCTTACGTTTGAAGCCTTTGACTGATTACCAAAACCTGTCAGGGTAGACTTTGTCGATCGTCTGCCGCCAAGTGTTGACAAAGAAGGGATTTGAGAATTTTAATATGGATATCATTAACCTTTTTGCGGGCTCACTGGACAAGAGTGACCAATTGTTTTCAGTTGAGTAAAACGACTCAAAATCCATTTCATCCTTCAAGTTCTTCTTACTCATGTAAACTGACTTGAGAATTCGGGTTGCATGTGTCTCTGTCTAGGATCTAGTGGCTGGAATTGACCATATACTCGCTGATCTGAACCAGGATCGTAGGTCTCCCTCTGGAACCTACCTTTTCTTGCACAAGATCGGCTTTATGGTCTTTTTGGGGGCGGTCATCATGCACCTCGAGATATGACCGGATGATCCGATGTAGTCCTCTGACCTCAATACTCTTTTCGCCGTCTGTGATAATGGACCACAACAGTGAGGATTCGGCATCGGACCCTTCAATTGGCTCTCTCCATAGTCTCGGCCGTTAATCAAGGGTCGATCAATGCTTACTTTCTTCGACGTGATTTGTTTAATACCATTGCCACTGTACGTCCATAAGAATCCTTCGTTTTCTTTGCATCAAACTTTGTATTGTTGGCTGATCGCACGAAAATTCACTTCCTTCTATTCATCTCAGATAATCTCAGACCCTCAAACCGTCTCACTGACGTTCGACGCTGTCTTACTTCTCGGCCTGCTCGCCAACTTTCGCCGGTTCGAAACTCGCAACCCATACTCGGTCCGGATGGAGGACTACGTTGACGAGAAGGCAATGGAGAGGATCATCACATTGAGCGTGATTGCGTTGGGTGATGTACGATTGTGCGTTCAATCGACCTCTTGAGAATCTTTATTTCTATCGGGGCTTCAATCCTGAATGAGTCTGTACTCACTCCTCCTCGGTCTTTCTGACCTCGCTTGCTTCTTAACTGTTGAGACACCAAGAGGGTACATGAAGGCTCAAGACGAGACGCCCAGCTCCTTAATCGGAAGCGTCTTAGGCGCTTTAAGCTTGATCAAGACCTCTGCCGCCGCCCCACCACCTAGTGAACCATTCCGGACACACCCCATCCGACCCACATGCATTCTTTTACCACTCTTTGAATTTTTACGCGCCAACACGACGTTCTTGAATGTTGTGATAGCCGATGACGAGTTCTGGGCCGAATTCTTATCCTTTGGTAGTTACCTCTCCTCACATGCGAGTGCGAGTAAGCGTGCGAGGACCTATGCACGACTTATGCTAGTTATGTTGATTGTCTTGGTCGAGGAAGGCGGGCTGGTTTTGAGTCAGAAGCAACGGACAGTCTCAGTAAAGTTTTGTCGACAGGTGAGTTTTGACCAGCGAGCTACATGTACCTCTATTCCCCACTTGATTTGACAATGTCAATTTTTGTTAGCGGCAACCTCAATTACCTCTGACTTCAGATCAACCACGGCCGCCGATAAGCTCAATTTTGGATCTCACAATCCTATTCCTCCGTCACAACCTTCGCCGGGAGCTAGAGATTGAGAGTTATCTGGCATGTCTACGACTAGTCCATAGTGTGCTTGTCAGCCTTCAAGCTCACCAGGTTAGGCTCGATTATGATTGGACGGGACTATGGAGAGCGCTCGTATGCGTGGGCTCATTGGTGGGTGGACGAGGAGAGGAACTCAAGCAATGTGAGAACATTGACAAGGTAGCCCAACAAGTCAGTCATTCCTTTTTTGAATATGATATATTTGTGTGTCTTATGTTCTGCGTATATTTGTCGCGAATGACCACCTAACGTTTCATCTCACGATCACAAACAGATTTTGGACATCTTCTCTTTCGCAGTCATATGGGCCGAAAGCCTATTTGTAGACACAAATGGGATCGCAGGCTTATATTATGAGATCTTAAGAGCCGAGCATACCGTGAAACAACTTCTTAAGACGGGTGGTGTTAGTCAATCGGAATGGGATCAAGGGAAAGGATCAAGTGCGATGGCGGGAACAATCGAGGGCGGGAAAAATTTAGAGATGATCTTAAAAAATTTTGGGAGCTTGATGAGTACTCGCACTAGGTGGGAGGCCGATCAAGTGGTCGAACTTGTTCGCAATAACCTTGGCTCGATCGAATTTGTGGATACGTGTTCGTTGGAAGCTAGGACTCGGAGGTGAGTTTTATTTTGTCCCTCTATATATCTTTTCTCTCTCTCTCTCTCTCTCTCTCCTGGCGTTGGGTCGATCCTTCAAACTCAGTGGTGTGTAAGTTGGTATTGGAATTGATGAGTTTGTTTGCATCACATTGTGCCTTGGCGTGTTCGATGGATTCTCAGGTTCACCGACAGCGAGCATGAGAAGGTTTTGAAGTCCGTCACAGAAGTGGCAGTAGAAGATGTATTCCAATTAATGGTATAAAGTTAGCTATAGTGATCGGACTTAATTCATCCAGACACTCACTAGATCCGACCCAATCAAGCTGACCAGGATCAAACTTACCAAAATGGGAACCAAAACCTCACATTTGTTCATCCAGTTTGATTTGGAAAATTTGGAAAAGCATCGTAGGAATTGTCAGCCTGCCAACAGAGGGTAGTGGCTTTTTTTTTTTTTTAAAGTGTTTTGATTTCACATATCGCACTAACTGTCTACTTAAGTCTAATGTAAAGTACCCTACAACCTCTTGTGTGTTTACTCTTATACTGGTCTACCAAGCCACCATACATAACAGTTCTTTTGTGCCAAGAGGATAGTGGCTAACAGACAAAAGATTACATATAGATTACATATGTAATAGAATATATTACATATGTAACTAAATGTAGAACAGAGTGTACATATAAATCAGATATGGCAGTAATAAATACTACATATGTTATGTACCTGTTGGAGATAAGCATATCACTATATCCTGAACAATGAATAGAGATTCAAATAAATTCATAATTGGGTAAATAATACATTTGAAGCTGTATATCCACTGGATATACCCTTGGGAGTTCCCCCAATGTATGATTTACCCCAATGGGTTTTCTCTTTGCTTTCACATGTCTCTCTTTCATTGTTTTCTCTATATATAGACTTATTTCCTCTATTGTAATGAATCATACTTAATTCAATCAACCCAAATTCACTTATCATCTTTAGAATAATATTGGTGAAAGGTTATTTAAGTTGAGAGGATTTCCTCTCATTCCCATAAGGGAAACCAGCTCCTCCAGATGCTATTGAATAGATGGAATCCTCATGTTCATTCATATAAATGCATGAGGAACTGTGATGGTCTATGAAAACCATCACCCCCCTTATCATAATTCATTGATTAATATTGTGTTATGAAAAGGGGATGGAGCCCTGAGGTCATTCTCATAGGGTTCTTGCTCAGTGGTTGGTCACCTCCTGGGACCAAACCCTGACAGGAATAGTAGTCACTGCAATTATTATACAGTTTCCTACATCATTTTTTGGCTGAGGCGTTTTGTTTTCCCCCAGCCAAACGAGTTGAAGGAAAATGTATACTGCTGGTAGTGAGTGGGTGGGATTGAATGATGATCTGTAAAAGTGTGTCCTGTCCCAATCCTAGATTTGACTCCTTGAGCTTCTTGGTAGATATGTGAGCCAATCATATGGTATGTCTTGTTATCAAATTGGTCAATTTGATCATACATGGATGAGTACAATATGTTGAGATACCCTACAGCAACTCAAATGGTGAAAAACCTGATGGGGGTTGTTTTAAAAAAGCAGCATCTTTAAAGGAAACCTACCGTGCCAGAGCAGTACATAGGTAAAGATGGAACGATTTCTATTAGTACTACCACATTTTGAGGAGAAGTTAATTCACTTGATCATTTCATGCCTTTTGTGAAATTCCAGCTGCCCCGTGGGTTGGAGTTTAGTGCACATTTTGATATTATATGATGACTGGACAGGAAGCATGTAGCTCGATGGTAAAGTTTAGTACATGTTTGTTTTGAACAGATTCAAGATGCTACACATTCATCTTTTCTAGCTCTGCATATCCTCTCTGACAAATTTAGTGATAGGATTATTTTTTTTACATGCAATTTTCAGAACCTTCAATGATTAAAAATTGAAGCTTTTTCTGTGCCCATGTGGACGACGCACACATACACACACAATCCGAAAACACCCAGAAAACCTGATCCAATTTGGCTTGCAGTCGTCATCATGCTTATCATCATTATCACTTTCCGAGTTTGTAGACAATGGGATTAGATTATTTTTTGAAAAGTAACTATTTTGGCTTGTGAGATTTGAAAAGACTAGCTTTTTATCAGTATCAACACTGTCAACAAGGTTACCTCAGTTTTTTCAATACGAGGCAACCTTGGATGGTGATTGGCTCGGACACCGCTTCCGAGCGATTGATTCGGGGCTTTCCTCTGGGCCAAAAAAGGCCTCGGATGACTGCCTCAGACACGCGATCTGAAGCAATCTCCAACCGAGAACACCTCGGATTTTTCAATCTCATCAACACCCTTGTATGTTTTCCACCTTACACTACATATCTTGTAAGTTGTTCCAGTTGAATATCACAAACGTCCTACACCTCCAAACCACACTCGCAACCAGCAACCTGGCTCATGCAAATGGTCGAAAGAGATATTAAAGACCAACTTAATGGTATTACTCGGAAACAAAGACATGGGGTAAAAGATATCTGCTGTTATGCCAGTGAGTATTGTTACAGGATTTTATTTGGTTGTTATGCTTAGCTTCATATGTCAGCCTTACCATCATCAATTCTTGTTGAGATATACTATCTCTGATTTTGTCAAGAGCTTCACAAATACAACCCCACTATTGGTTTGTGAGCTATTGAGGTAAGAATGGTAGAGTACATGTGTGTGTGTGTGTTGTTGTGATTGTGATATGTGCTTGTGACAGAGTCAGTGACACTTGAGTATATGTGTCCTCCTGACTCTTGTTTCCCATCCTGATTCTTTTCCTTATCGAAAAGAATCAGTATGTCATTTCTCTGCACTCTCACTCCATCCATCAACT
>KI569515.1:0-12534 GCA_000500245.1 Cronartium ribicola 11-2
AAAAAAACTGTTTTGTTTTGTCAATTTGTGTCAAATTTGACTTTCATTTGAGGAGGTCATCAGAGTGATCTCCTATTACGCCGATGCGGATGGTCAATTCGGTAATATTAAAGTCGGTTTCGATGTCACTCGATTCGATAACGCTGTTCGAGATTTACTCTTCCTCAACGAGTTTCGTCCAAAGGATGCTCCAACTACGAAGGAAACCGATTTAAAAGACAGGATTACCCGGCTTAGTATTAAGGACGCACCTAACGGATCCAACGATATCACTGAATCAATTCAACTCGCAAAGGAGGACATCCAATTAATTGTAAGTGGCCGAAATGTCTCTCTCTCAACCTCTACCTCTCATTCTCATAGGTTGTTGTACTCCCCATCGATTGTCTCAAACTTCTTTGACCTTGAGTGAGGAGAGCACAGCTTGACTGACGGCATATCGTTTTATCAGTGTAAACAGCTTGAAGTAAGCTCCAAAGTGGCTGAAAAGGCTTTATTGAACTCACACGGCAACTTGAAAGAAGCTCTTATCTACTTGGTGCGCCAATGATGAACCAACCAAGGAGCGCTGAACACACGAGCTCTATAGAGTTAGAAGACCCAATGCATAGCCTTATGCTTCATAGGCTGTCTTCCTGGAAATCTTGGATACTTTGTCCGATTTACTGGACTGCTGTGTGTGGTTCTCTCACTATTCCCGACTAGTGCTTAATTGCAACTCGACATCCCAAATGAATGTTCAATATAATAGCAGAAGCCCGATTCCCATATACTTGATTTGATGGAAAAACATCATTTCATATGGTGTAAATGGATAAAAGCCAACAGAGCGAGTTGCATTGCATTCATGTGCGTGCAGGTTAGACAAATTTTGATAAAGTGTTCCTCAACTCATTACTGAGAAATCACATTCGAGGTTCAAAAGTTGGAAAGAATGGACATTAGCCAAGATATGTCATCAGACAAACATGCAAGAACTGCAACATATTTACAAGCAAGCACACATCCTTCATCTGGAACTTTCAGTTTTCATGAATGCTAACATAAATTTACAGAGCACATCAACTTGCTCGAGCGTGATCGCATTATAAAGTGAGGTACGAATGCCTCCGAGAGTCCTGTGGTTCCATCAAATTTCAAGTACTCTTGTCAATTATCTAGCTTGATCACAGAGGCGGCAGTAGGGAAAGCAAAGAAGCAGACCTACCTATGTCCTTTAATCTGTTTGATACCCTGTTTTTCTGCTTCGACCATGAACCGATTGTTGACTTCGGCACCCCCACCACATATAAAGACGATATTCATGCGACTGCGTGCGTCTGGCTTAACTGGGCTCACATAGAATCCTTGACTCTGGTCGATGATCTGATATACTGCATCGGCCTTTTGAGAATTGACTCGTTCGATCGTTTCGACCCCACCGCGTGCTAGAAGGTCTTCAAAGACTAAGTTACAGACGTAAATGGGAAACATGGGTGGTGTATTATAAAGTGATTGATTATCAGCTTGAAGTTTATAACTGAAAACAGCCGGAACTCGAAAGCCACCGAAAGGCACAGCTTCGTCCAAGTCGACCAATAAATCCTTTCGAACCATTACAACAGTCAAACCTGAGGGACCCATATTCTTCTGTGCGCCCGCGAAAACAATACCCAATCTATTCCAGAGAGATGGTGAGATACGACGGGAGAGGATGTTGGATGACATATCGGCCACAAGTGTTGCTGAGTTGTAGGGTTCAGGCAAGCTAGGGAATCCTGGTTGACCAAATTCAACTCCATGTACCGTCTCGTTGTCGCAATAATATACGAACGCAGGTCCTTTTCCAGTGTCATTTTTTGGAATATCAAAGTTCCATTCACTTGTTGGAGGGATTGACGTGAAAGACTTGCCATCCGAACTGAATTTACGCGTGTCGATAAGAGTGTGAGTGGGACAACCTAGTCGAGCAGATTCTCCAGCAGCTTTAAGACTCCAACCGCCGGTAATAGCGTATGCTCCAGAGACGGTTTCATCGGGTGAAGTTTGATGTTTCAATCGAAAATGGTTGACTAGATTCATGACCACACATGAGAATTGTTGTGAACCGCCTCCGTGCATGAAAAGGATCTCAAATCGATCGGGTACATCTAAGAGCGTCCGCAGTGAATTCTGGGTCTTTGTGTTAAGCGCTACGAAGTCTTTTCCACGATGTGAGAGTTCGACAAGTCCCATTCCTGTCTCGTTGTAATCCAGAAGACCACGTGCGGCGGTCTCGAGTACCGTCGTCGGCAGCATGCATGGGCCTGCCCCTAGGTTGAGGGTCTCGGCCCGATTTGAAGAGCCGGTCATTTCAGGAGTCGAAGTCTAGAACCCGGTTCAGCGACGAAAGGAAGGAAGATTAAGTGAAGTTTGAACGTAACTATTTCCAGTATGTCACCGTAGAAAAGCGTGACAGTCGCGTTTCCAAGGCTTGGATCGCCCACATGTCACGCCCTTTACATTCTGGCTGTTTATCTTACATACATATGTTGTACTTGTTCAGAGGCACGCGTTCGAAATATCACTTGATCTTGGTACGAAATAGCACGTAGGATTTATCCGGTCACAATACCAGAGACTACTGATAAAGCCCGTCAGCAGTGTTTGAACACCAATGCACCTCTACCCATAATTCTGTGCGCCCAGATCTAAGGTCAAGCTTCATTATGGTGATTCTCGCGCGTTTTCAGGTGCTTTAGAAATATCGCACGAGAAGCTGCTTAATCTTTATTTCAGTGGAGAAAACAGTGGGTTTATAAGTGTTTTCTAAAGTCTGCATAAAGAAAATACAAGTGAGGTGTTTCTTCTTCGACAAGACCAGTGTTCGAATAACACGAGGAAGGAAAGGAGAACACTTGTTAACAACAAATGGGATTCTGAGTAAGGAAATACAATAGTCACTGAATAAGCGAATTGGATAGAAATCAAGAAGAAGCTGAATAAAAATGGCAATCACATGATGGAGCACAGCTGGCGGTGGGAAACTTCAATCCTCACCCACTACGAAAAGTCTGTCGCAGAATTAATTAAGCGCAAAAGCATACAGAGGCTTCAAATGAGACTTTTCAAGCGCTTTGAGCTAATCGAGCCATCAACTTTTCTGCCCTTCGTGGTGCTGCAAGACCGTATTCAAATGCACCCCCACGACAATTGCTGACCGTTCATAAAAATAACAAAAAAAGTCAAAGTCTATAACCGAAGGACCAATCAACTCAGTGCTCAGTGTGAGTGAGCTTTTGAATGTTTCCGCTGAAAGCATCTTTGTGGCTGTGATCATATATATATATATATATACGGCCTTATTCCACTTGAAAAAATACGCACCACACCTAATAATCATCAAACAAAAGAACACAGCTACATCAAGACTTGCCTTAAACGCCTCACAAAAAACTCATCATCCACACCCAAATACCTCTCACTATCCTCACTCTAAATATGAAACAACCAAAACTAAGCCTTTCTTTCCTCAACTTCCTCAAAGGGTCAACGTAAGTTCCAAAACCTAATGATACTCACAAAATAGTGTGGTGTTGAAGTTAATAAATAAAATGGTTACGCGTCTACCACAGTGTCAATGCCAATGAAAGGGAAGACGATCAGAGACCAACTTCAAAGAACCGTATACGGAAACTACTTCTAAAACCACTTACGCTTCACTGGAAAAGTTCTAGTCGTAAGAACCAAGAACCAATTCAAAACCCAAATCAAGCCGAACACCCAAACCGAATTTCTAACCAAGCCCAAAACAAAAACCACGAAGAGAATTCATCCCAAGGTCAAATTCTCTTCATTCAAAAAGTCACCACCATCTCTACTTACAATCCTGCTTTAGCATCTGCCATCACCAAATCATTAAAAGATGAAGCAATACATTCCAAGTTCTTTTATGATCGTTTTGGGAAACCTGTTGGTACTCAATTTAGTCAGATGACCTTTACAACACCAACAAACAGTTCGATACCTCCGAATCTGAAACACATCAACTTGTCTTCACCTATCGGAAGCAGTCTGAACGACGACCCAATCAGAAAAAAAAATTCTATCAAGCTTCTGAACGAACAGCAAGACTCATCACAAAAAAAAAACGTGGGTTCAAAACATATCATTTCAAACCCAATCTTCATGAATCCAATTTCACTTCACTCTGATGATTCCATTTCAACTATCTCAAGTACAATTTCTTTACAATCTGATTCAAAAAAAATTGATTCAAAAAAATCACAACAAGATAAAACAAATGATCAACAAGTCAACGTAAATGAGGATCATATAATAATATCTCATCATCTTAGTCTTGTAATTCATCATCAACCAATCATTTCACTCGATTTACAACTTCTTCGTGATCCTGAATTTCAAAATCCTCTCTCTTGGACTTCTTCTCATGTTTTAGAAGGTCTTTGGCGAATTTTGGAAGGTAAGTAGGTTTTATATATATAATCTTGAATTTAATTAATAATATTTATAATCATCATACTGTAAATTATCAATAATGTGTGTAAATACATTTTTTTTTTTTTTTTTTCATATTGTTATCATCTTCTGTTCATATTTTCCTTTTTCTTTTCTTTTCTTTTTTCTTTTTTTTCTGTGAAATTTAACTTATAGAACTCTCTCTCCTCATCAAAAAATGATTGAAATTAGTAATACCAAATATTCAAAAAAAAAAAAAAATTAAAAAAATTATGACAATACTTTCAAAGTGATTTGAGTATTTTAAAATCCTAAAAAAAAAAAGTGATAAACTGTTGGGCAAAGAAAAAATTAAAAAAAATTAAAAAAATTCAAATAATCAATCTCTCCACTAGTTTATGATATGAGACTCTGTTGTCCTACTTCTTAATTAAGACCTCCTCAATTGGGTATGGGGTAGTATGATCAGCTAATCTCATCAACCAAGACTTTTCTTTCTTTCAACATACTGCACACAGTGAGACTTTGCCATTTGATGACATCTGAGATATTGGTCAATGTGAGTACTGAGTGATTGACTATGCTTAGCCATCATATCCCTATAGGACTCTAACAAAAGCCCAAGAAAACTAGGAAAGGGCCAAGCGATCATCAAATGTGATGTTATGGAAAAACACCTTACCCCAAAATTGTACTTTTTGATCACCCTTTTTCAAAAAGTTTCAAAAGTTCTGTAAAGCTAGCCTTCTTCTTTAGAGCCACCTTTAGATACGCTACAATGTGAAACAATCATCTAAACAGTCAACTCCTCTAACAGCAGATATTCAATTCAGCAAACATGACCGCCCCCCTACCACTACCTTGACTAAAGACTTACAATGCATCAGTCTGGAGAAGGTAAAGTAGATAAATGATGTATTCAGAAAAAAAGAGAAGACGAGCGGAAGCTTTAATAAAAACACTGATGTAGAAACACTGGAAATTTTCTTCATACTTTTGAGCGCAACCCTTCTGGTGCTCTCTCGGTACCTCCCTTTTTCCCTTGCGTAGAGAAAAATAAAATAAGGGATACGATAAAATAGTAGTGAATATAAGCCTGTAGAGTATATCGTGCTTATCGAGACCAGTAGGAATCAATCAGTTCTCAAGCATGTGTCATTTGGTGCTTAGGCGCTCGTAATCATGAAGATGACCTGAGTAACGGATGTAGAATCTCTGATGCCCCAGATCGCGCCATCAACACAATCATTAGGATCACATACATATAGCCATCGGACTTGTGATAAGTGTGAAAAATGCGGGATACTGACGTTGGTGCAGAGCTTTCCCGGCCGGAACCATCGGAAAACAATGTTCACTAGCAAACCCCAACATAATTCAGTTTTCGAGAATCATGGAAAGGAAAAGGGGAGAAAGGGCACGAACCGGTCAGTCACTTTCACATGGAACAGCACCGGTCTCGAGTTGTCATATTCCATGAACTCAGCCATCTTAGCGGGTAGATCTTCCTTCTTGTCACAATAAATCGCGTGACAGTGCATCGACTTGGCCAGCGCAAAGAAGTTTGGGTTGGTCATTCGGGTTGACGAGTACCTATGGAATGGTGATCGAACGTCATCAGCAACTGATTCATCTCAGTCGTGTAGCATGTGTAATCAGATGAGTACATAGTACGAACCTAGACTCGTAGAAAAGGTCTTGCCACTGGAGGACCATACCTACACGAGGAAAAAGTCCAATAAGTCTCACACCGCGTAAGATGCCTGGTGGCGATGTGTACATTGTTACTCACCTTGGAACTCGTTGTCTAGCACGATCACCTTGACACCAATATTGAACTCGTGAGCAGTCGCCAGTTCCATTGCAGTCATTGAAAGAGATGCATCGCCATCGATATCGACAACATATTTGTCCGGCTCCGCCACTTTTGCTCCAATGGCGGCCGGTAAACCATATCCCATTGTCCCAAGTCCACCCGACGTGACAATCGAGCGAGGTGAGGTCCAACGATAGTGCTGGGCAGCCCACATCTGATGTTGACCCACGCCAGTGGAAATGATCAGATTGTCTTTCCGTCCCGGTTTTGCGCGAGCCCACTGGTCCAGGGCTTCGATCACTTCCTGTGGCTTCATTAATTGACCGGGGAGGGAAGGTTCGTAGATGAACGGATACTTGGCCTTCCAAGTTCGGATAGTACCGAGCCAATCGGCTCGAGATGGGGGTCCGTCGGTGCGAGCGGGCATGATATCGAGTAAGTGTCCCAAGTTTTCAACCACGTCACCCTCGATCGCACATGTGGCTTCGATCACCTTGTTGATGTTTTTCGGTTGAACCTCGAAATGGATGATCCCTCCACGACCTTGTAGAGCAGCGGCTCGGGCATGAGGTGCAAATGCTAAAAATTGGTAACATGAATCCAAAATCAATTTACAAAAACCAAACCAGGTCTGGGATTTTTTCTGGAAAGATCATCATGTAGAAAAGATTGAGACGCACTGTCAACTTTTCCTGTCACCCGATCATCAAATCGTGCCCCGAGAGCAATGATGACATCCGCATCTTGCATAGCAAGATTAGCATAGGCTGATCCGTGCATTCCGAGCATGTGCAGACTCTTAGGATCTTCCTCATCAAATGCGCCCATGCCCATCAGAGTCGTAGTTACTGGAATATTCCATTCGTCTGACAAGCGTTTGAGTAATTTGGGACCTTCAGGAGAAGACAAGATCCCTTGACCAGCGTAGACAAGCGGGCGCTTGGCAGTCAAGATCATCTCTGATGCCTGTCGAAGATCTTGAGTGGCCGGAGGAGAGCCCGCGGATGTGGGTAGGTAGGTACGAGAGCGTGCGCGGAGAGGATTCGATGGTAAGGTGCGTTCGACGAGGTCAGGTTGAGTATATTTCAGAGGGATTGGCGTTCTCAAGATACCCGCAGTCATATCCTTGGGTAAATCAACAAGCACCGGCCCGGGTCGGCCAGATGTGGCGATCTTGAAGGCTTCGTTGATACGTCGGGGGAGATCGGTGATATCTTTGACCATCACGTTCCATTTGGTGCAGCTACGACTGATACCAATCACGTCTGCTTCCTGAAAAGCGTCACTACCAATAGCGCTCGTTGCCACCTGGCCCGTGAACACAACCATGGGTGTCCCGTCACTATAGGCGTCTTGCAGGGGTGTGATGGTATTTGTAGCACCAGGTCCTGATGTGACAAGAACGACACCAGGCTTTCCGGACACGCGAGCATAGCCTTCGGCCATATGCCCTGCGCCCTGTTCATGCCGAGGGAGGATAAAGTTGAAATGCTTGGAATTGTAGATGGCGTCAAAGACGGGTAGGATCGCTCCTCCGGGGTAACCAAAGACGTGCTTGACATTGTGACGTAACATCATTTCGTGAAAAATCTAACGATCAAACCCCCACAGTTTAGATATCCTTTGTTAGAAAGCCATCTTAAAAAGATATTTGTGGGGTATAGTCACACACCATTCCACCACTCATTCCAATAAAGCTACTGTCCAAGACTTCTCCATCAATTTCTGTCGGTATTCGTGAAGGAAGTTGAGAGGTGAACGGGCTTGGTGGGGGATGTTGAAATGCTGGTGCAGGCTGAGGTCGTCTGAAATTTTGCCGTTACACCAATTTCAAGATTCGCGACCAGGTTCAGTCAGAAGTTTATTTTCCCTAGGAAAACATGAGCCAATTTACTGACAGTTCAATGGATTCCTTAGGACTCGTTGTACTGATGGACCTTCCTAAGGTATGCTGAACGGAAGATGGCTTGAAGGCTGCTTTAGGTTCGACAGCTAACTCCGATTCGGGACCCATAATCGAGCGGTGAGCAGCGCTAGACTTTTCCCTTTTGATAGACAATCGAGAAGCACGCAGCGATGGTTGACAGCGCCTAAAGTGAACCCCAAAGGGGCTATAAGACTTTAGGTGATTGAGCGTGGCCATGGTGGGTATCGTCTACGAGCTGAATGCTGATCGGAAGTCTTAGAGAGAGGATTGAAAGCGTTGCGAGGTTGAGGTCGAACGCCTAGAGACATAAAATAATGGTGGGGTTGGTAGACTCAGCGAGGCCCAAGCCAGGATGTGAAAGCGAGGGAGAGAGGAAAATCTACTGTTTATATAAAATAAAAGAAGGAAAACCGTGGTCTGGAGGAATCAAAAAATGATATTCCAGATTATTCCGAATCAAGAAATCAAACTTTTTTCTTTTTTTTTCTCTCGATCTCGCAAAGGCATTGGGATGTCACACACACCACGGACTAGAGCCTTACACAGCTTGTGAACTCTGAGCAGCTTACGCTCCTGTCACATGAGTGTAGGACACGTACCAGGGCAGTTATCGAACGTCGCCTCTGAGCCCCGCCATTGAGCAACGTCGAAATGTGGACCGGTGCCCCGCTCAAATTGGGAGGATGCAAACCTAAAGCTCACGCTTGCAACCTCAGCCCTCTCCTAACAAAATCCGCACCTCACCCTGATTTAGGGGGGTAAGTACTTAGATTTAGTCAATGTTTGCCTCACTGTTTGTTGTATTACATAATACTCACTCATTTATGTTTCAATATGAACTGTACTCTCTGTTTGGCAGTCGTCATCAACTTGAATTCCCTACAAGGTTCAGTGTCCGTTCAGCACCCCCCTGACCTCCAGGGCGTGGCATACGGGGGTTGTGAATTTGATATGTAATATTTCTTGAGATCCAACGTACACAAGTACAAATGCTCCGGCGACATAGAAGACAGTTGTTATGCAAGCCTGTTCACGGGTGGCGTCCCTCTTAGCGCCTCCCTTCCAAGCCTCCTTCATGTCTGGCTGCTTTTTGCCCTACCGCACCCATATATATTTCCAACCCTTCCTCCCCAATGGGCTTTACTGACCTGCCTCCCGTTCCCACCTCCACTCATTGCAGGTCTTGACTCCTAACACTATGAACTCACCCATTGATATTTTTCAAAGGCCATGCTAGATACTTTTTCCCCAGTAAACACAGCTCTTTAGCTTGTGCTCCAAGAGAGCAAACTTCCCCTGTGCAACTTGACTCCCTTCATGATCCAACATCTTCCCCCTCATTTCCGTTCACTGAGAGCAAGTGGCGTTTGCCCTGCCTTGAGCTACCTTTCAAAATCTTACATCTGCCTGAAGCATGAATTATTCTGCAAGAAAGGCCTCCCCTCATTGCAGGTCTCCAGCCTTTCGTACGGTAATGCCTTCTCACCCACCTCAATGCTAAGCCTGCATCGAAACGTGGNCCCCTCCCAAGTTGGCTGCTGCCGAATAACTGAAACCAGTCAGCTCTTTGTCACAAGCAAGCATGTTGCATCTAACACTGGCTTGGAACTACGTGAGAATGTCTGTTGGTGCCTCCACTTCAACCCATAATATGCAAAGTAGTAGCCCCGCCCCAAACATTTCAGGTTCCGTCGATTATAATGCATGGCCATGTATGATGCTAACCCTGCACCCACCCCATCACCATACCCTCCTCATAAACTGTTACCCACACAAACTTACTTTTGAAACACTCAATAGTACCCTCATTGGTCAGAACTGTCTCCAGCAGGATTGTTCGTCCCATTGTGAGTTGGACGTAGCCGGCTTCAAAGGGTCCCTCCAGAATTATACTCATGATGCACTGCCTATGTACTAAAGCAAATCAGCTGTCCTTCTGCATGTTAAACCCAAGCAAAAGTCACTCACCGACAGGTTCTTCGATAGCAGGCAGGGCTAGACACGTACATACTTACTTTGACAATTTAAAGCTACTCCCTTTCACTTTCCAACAACAAAACGAGGGCGTCCCCCTCTTACTTATGCAGCTGTGCGCTCACATGGCAGCTTCACATCTTGCAACTCCATGCGACTCACTCTGAAACATAGGCCATCTCAGGTGAGACATTCGCAAGCCACGCCTCTCACACAGACACACCTGGCAAGCCTGCAAGAATGACATGCAGATGCAATACACGCATAAGCTCAGTAAAGCAGGGGGCGAGCAGACTGTTCTACGCTACCCACGCCGCCACAACCAAGCCTGGTCTAGCACGGCTTCCCATGAGTAAAGAAGGTCCTCCTCTTGCAGAAGGCGGGGGAACACCCCAGCTACGTATGTATGTACCAAGTCTCTGCTAGGCTAAGAAGCCACCCCTAGATCAAGCGCAAAGCTAAAATAAATATCTGAATAATGCTGACTGTTGCATTCACGGACTCAGGTGCGCAGACGGCTCAGCTTATTGCGGAGCTTCTGGCCAAGGCTTTGCTTGAGCCAAATACTTGTGATTGGATTTTGCCATTGGGGGCTCGCGCCTGTCCTCTCTATCCGCTCCACACCATCAAGTTCAACTTGGATCTGTCAATTATCGTCCACAAGCGGGGTCGCCTCCAGTCCCTGAGACCGCTGTTTGCTTTGAGTCTCAGGTTCACGCGGCCAGGGCTTTGAGGCCCAATCACCATGATTCGGAGGCCATTGAGGCGAGGGCTAGCTCGTCGCCCTGCCCGCCTAGGCTCTTGACCTGCTTAGGAGGCTATACCACCTCCCTCCTCTCCGACTGCTCCATACCGCTGGGATCGACTTTGGAGGCGAGCGAAGACTCTGGATCCTTCAAATCTATCAGTTCAAGCTTAAGCCTACCACTAAACTTTCCCCCCACGATGCTTGTAGAAGGACCCCCTGACCAGGTCAGGCTGTTTGCTAGTCAAAAAGTCAAAGGTCTTATCCTCAACCCGCGTGCTCTCTGTCTTCCCACTCTGACTCCTCTCTGCCTGGCCTTCCATCCTTTCTCTTACCCTGCCTACAGAATCAAGATTGGTATCACGAACCTGTGCCTACCGTGGTATATGGCGAAGCCCACGCCTGGCACAGACTCGACCTTCATCTCGTCCTGATGGATCCCAATCATACACCGCTGCGCGTTGGCCAGGCGTACTTTGTCACCAGGGACCTCATATCTGACCCTGCTTGATACCCCCTTCTGTTCACCGATGAAAGTCGCCTGATTCCGCTGCCTGACCAACACCCCGACCTCTCAGTCCTTGCGCGCAAGACGGCGGTGAGCGGCATGGGCTTGGTTCAGCACACGACCCACACCGCCGTGGCAAAGGGTGACTTGAAGGATGTGACCATCTACCTCGGCCGCACCAGACTCGACCATCGCGTAAGTCAAAGCGCCTTCCAAAGCCTCATTTACTTCCGTAGACTCGTGATCCAGCCATAAAGAGCACTCTGGATATACGGACAGCTAGCTCCAAATACCGTTGGCTCGGCGTCGCAAAAGCGCTCACCGAAAGTGTTCGCGAACGGAGCATGTTGTACGTGAGTGGTCGCTGGGATGACGAAAGAGAGACTGTTCTTGTGGAGGTGAGGCGCTCTCAGCCCTTCTTGATGGGCTCAATTCAACTTAACCCAAGGTATGTAGCGTTACAGGTCCACGTTCTCAGGCCGTGGATGCCACCCGTTGAACACCAGCGCCTTTCCGAGGGCCTCATAGAGTCAGCGAGCCACGGGTCAGAGCGGTCCTTATCAACCAACGCTTGCGGTTCTCTAAGCCAAGAATTTACTGGCCTGCGGGTCTTCCCATCCTTTCAGTGGCATTGAGCACGCTTCTGACGAGATGCTGTCGTCCACTGATTCCCTAAAAAAGCGAGGCTGGTCTCTCCCACACGCGTCCCATCAATGTGAACCAGTTGCATACACCCCTGAACCGGATTTGTACTCGACAGCGTATATTTCCGCCCTTTGTTTGCACATCTGGTGTGCTCATGCATGTTACTTGTGTGTGCTCAGCATGCTGTACAGCCTAGGTCTGCGTTAGCCACGCCGAGTCTTACCTTTTACTCTGTCATATACTTATCTTGCCTCTAGGCCAGCTGTGCTCGCATGCTTGATAGTCCGGGGTAATAAAGCCCCCTTATACGGCTTATGTACTCCATTCCATGCCTAATAACTGTTTACAGGTGCGAGGGCGAAAAGGATCGGTACCGAGTCCGAAGCAATTCCTAAGGCCTAATATAGTCTTAATAAAACGATTCATCTAAAAAAATAGAAACTGATACAAACTTTTTAAACCAAAGTGTTTCAAGCAAAAAA
>KI569523.1:3184-14621 GCA_000500245.1 Cronartium ribicola 11-2
TTTTTTTTTGTTAGCTTTGATTTAAAAGTCCCCTCTATTGACACATAGCTGAGAGAAAATAAGACCAAGAAAAAAAAAAGGAACAGCCTAGGGTATTAGGTATCAGTAGAGCAATGTCTTGTGTGGTAAAAAAGCCAGAGAAGAGTTTCAAAAAATCTAAAAGAAAGAATACCTGCTTACAAGCCACAGGGATTGGAGTGATAGGTAGAGAAGACCAAAGCAGGGATAATGTGATTATTTCTGATCATTAGAGACAGAAAAACAACTAGCAAGGGCATACCTGAGTTATCAGGTGTCAGTACAGTGATGGTCTTGTGTGGCAAACAAGCCAGAGAAGAGCTTCAAAAAGCTAAAATAAAATAAAAAAGTACCTGTGCACAGCAACAGGAACCAGAGTGATAGGTAGAGAAGACCTAAGCAGAGATAATACTAGGTGAAGATTTAGATACTAGGTGAAAAGGTAGCTGAGAAGGATGTGATGGTAGAGAAAACACTCACAGATTCTTACCGATGAGGAAAGAATCAAGACAAAGAGAGAGGGAGACATATATACAAGCCGCACACTCAAATCACACTTGACTTATTCCCGAAAAAGGAGAAATGAAAAAGAAACGCTCAAGCAATCAGCTTATTCCATCGCAAGCACGAACACTTATGCCCGACTTCAAGTGTAATCACTTATTCCCAGACAATCCTCAAGTCAGCAGACTTGATCCCAATCCACCTGCCAGGTACTTGACCAAATTGTTTGAAACATGTAAATATGAACAATGGGAGGAGTCTTAATACACTAAATAAGCAAATTCTTGAGGACTGAAGGCTTTTACTATCTGTAACACAACAATAACACACACTGCATTTGACTACAAGGCAAGGCAAAAGTTCCGTATCAAACAAAAAGTGGAGGAAGGAAAATGACGAAAGTTCAAAGTGAGATTTAGTCTAAGGAAAAAAAAGAGGAGAGATGATCAAATCCAATAAAGACGCGTTTGAAGAAAGTAGAGGTGGAGGAGAGATTGATTTGGAAGATGGAGATAAAGAGGAGAGAGAGTTGCTCGATTTTTTTTGTCGGCCTTTGTGCGTATCCTCTCTAACGAAGGAGATAATAAAACAACATCGTGGTTTATCTATAACGTCCAGTTTGTTTCACTTCTCAGTCTTAATGATTGGTAAAGAGTTCTTGATTTCCTTCTTGAAGCCTAGAGCTCGCCCCAGATTGATTTTTTCCATTTGTACTATCAATCCATCATGAAAATGGGGGGAAAAAAATCCCAGTTAATTGCAAAGGACTACGACGAGCGATGGAAAAGAGAAACAAAATATCAACAAACCTTGTAAGGTACGTTCCTTCGTAACCTATCTGCTTGATCCCTAGGTCTTCTAAACCCAAGCCCATCTTTACCCCAGTCACCCCTACGTTCGGCTTCTCTCCTCAAATCACCGTACTTGAGAGCTTGAGCGCGTGCAGCTTCAGAACGCGCCAATCGTTCTGCCTCAGAAGCTGCATGGGCAGCTGATTGCACTTTGAAAGCAATCGTTTGTTCGCTCTCTGGAAGACCTTGAGCAATTCGGTCAAGTTCCTCTTCCTTTGCTTCAATCTCTTCGTGATGTGCAAAGTGTCGAAGATCTTCTTTGTGTCGATAAGCTTCCTCTGTTTGTGTCTCTGGTGTCGAATGAAACGTTTCCTCGTGACTAACAAAGACGACAAAAAAAAAGAAAAATGAGCACAGACAAAACCATACTAGAGATAGAGAGGAGTTCAAAATTGACTGTAAGAAATATTCTCCCTCTTCATCATAGTGATGACCTAGTCCAGGAATATCAGGGAATTGGGGTAAACCCTCTTTCTCAGTCACAGAAACAAATTCGGTCTTGGTGATGATCCCATCCTTGTTAACGTCAAGTCTATTCATCACTTCGCGTAAGATTCTCTCGGCTTTAGAGTCATGATGTTTCACTGATTCAGATTGATCCAAAGCTGTTTCATGATCGACACCGTATAGTTTTAGAATCTCTTCAGCTTCGAGGATGTTATCTCGGTTAAGGTCGTGTAAATGGAAAGCGGAAGCCATATCGAATCCCTTTTGAAGCCAAAACACGAACGGTCAAATAAACAAGGATGGAAGAAGACAGAGAGAGAGAGAAAGAAAATGATCTTCATACCTGAATGTGGTGTTCGCTATCCATGTGAGCCGAGAGGAAGTCTTTTTTAGAGTCAAGCTCATGTGAGTCATGAGTATGACCAGAGACTGGCTGAAGTGAAAGCCAAGCAAAGAAGAGTGGGAAGGGTCCATGGGAGCCAACGAGTTTCATGGTGTAGGTTGGATTGAGGTTAGGTGAGAGTGGGTTGGGTGGGTCGAAAGGCAAGAAGTGACCGAGGGTAGCAACGAGGGACAGTGATAATGCTGGTGGTCCTCAGTCGACTGATGGAAATGGTAAAATTTAGCATCCGATCGATCGAAACCCATTAAATAATTGCATCCGTGGATAATTTTATTAATCTCAGTTTCACCACTTCGACTCTCTCTCTCTCTCTGGTCATTTAAACCGGAACCAGAACAGTTTTCCCAGGCCGGTCAACCTCACCGCCAGCTTCCGTCCACCAGAGAACCGGTGAAAGGCCGCCGAGGCTCGCGCGTGCTGGCTGGGCGCCCCTCTGTGATTATATCAGATTCGGTGACAGATGCCCGATTTGGATGATAGCTCCTTGACAGATCACGGATACATATTATGGTGTGATCCCTGTGAAAGGATCAATCGAGGGCCGCAGTCGATGTTTCATGGTTGACATTCAATCACCTTCCACCACCCACCCACGCACGTACACGCATCAATGGCCTTCGTTTATCCTAATCAAAGAGGGTAAAGGTGTTATCGTCTCACCTTCGGTACATACCCAACCGTCAACGTCAAGGCAACAGCGAACAAGTAATATATAAATAGTGAGAAATACATAGTAAAAATTGTCGTGACGTAGTGGTTCTTGTGTGTGTGCGCTGGTATTGTCTGGTGTGAGCTTACGTACTGTTTATTCTGTGCACGTAAGACTATAAATACTAGTCTCTTCCCTCACGAGGACAGGGTCTTTTCCTCATCGGAATTGACCTTGTCCAAGTGAGTGTTGCTCTTTCTCTTTATGTCTTTTTACGTGTCACTGAGTCTCCTCGACTAGCTGGATACTTCCCTGCTCACCTGCACCTGCAGGTCTGTTGTTTCTCTTCGGCGTCGACTATCTCCGCCTTGTCTTGCTCACGTAGAGCATTTATTCTCGACCCTCATCAGGTCTATTCAACAGTGTTCTCTGTAAAGACTTGAAAGTCTGATGAGTGCTCAAAGGTGCGACCTGGTACGAGCAGGCCAGATGAAAAAGGTGAGCAGAGCGTCGAGGCAAAGGCTCGACAATAGGGAAGCTGACCTGCAAACAGCAGTGATCAAACAAAGAGTGCAGAAAAAAAAATAAGACTGAAAAGACGCGTCAGGACCTGAGTGATATGTGAAAGAAAAAATGGTAAGGGTAGACTTAAGTACCTCTGATTCTTGCTCTAATTCAATGAGGAAGAGCGAGAATCGGAGGCGTGACATCTACGAGTGTCCGTTATAACAAACTGGATATCTTCCCCAACACATAAACTGCTGAAAAAGGAAAAAGTGTTGAAGGGTTACGAGTGCCTGTGAGAGGACTTTTATGACACAGTCATGAGACTGCAGATACTAGAAAGGACTCGAAGTCCCGCATATATGATCTTCTCATTTGGTGATTGATTGATTTGATGGATACAGAATAGCACAGAGAGAACAGACTTCTTATATACACACATTTATAGCTACCAGCTCAGGTTTAGTCATACATGTGGTCCTCACTAGCTCAGACATTGAGAGAAAAGAAACTTAGAGACACAAAGGATGGTGAGACACAAGAAAGGACAACATGCTGAGAGGCACATCCACATGAGACACTAGTGTTTAAGCATGACACAGGTGTCACAGACATGTTACACATATGTCACATCAACAAAAAGAAGTACACGAAACTCCACCATATTCAAGCACACGCCTCTCTGAGCTCCCAATCACATAACCTCTGAAAAAACTTTCTTTTTACTACCTCTCTCCATCAGATCCGTCATGTCTCTAACCTGAATAAGTTACGTATAAGTACCAGCATGAAGCGATTGTCTTATTGTAACTACTACTCTTATTGTCTATATCTTAACATTTTCATCAAACACTCAAGTGAGCAAGTACAGGGTAACGACTGCTTCGCCTTAGAGATCATAAAGAGAGAAAAAAAGGAAATATGAGTTTCACCAAAAATTTGCGTAAGTGTGTAATGACAAAAGAGTGTTGTAGGAGTCGACAAGACTTGAATAGGCACGAAAATCATCATATGAAAACTTTAGTGACAGAAAATGTTGGGTATGATACAGGGTTGAAAAGGTGGGTCGTGATAGTTTTTTTTTCGACAATTTCGATCAATCAGGGTCGGACGAGTCAAGACGAGTAATCCCTACATCCAAATCGATTTTGGTTGGTGGGTCTACGCTTGTCAAAGCTTCTTTGACTCCGTTCAAAGTATCCGGGAAAGCGTTCAAGTGATTGAAGGTGATAGGTCCCATTTGAATGCCTTTAAATTTAAAGTAATGTTGACAAGCTTGATAAAATGGTGCGTCACTATTGTATTCCTGCTCTTGCAAATATACGGTAGACCGTTTCATAGTTCTCAAGTTCCTATGCGTGGATTCTAAGTACGTTTCGTAATCAGCGGTTTTGAGGAGGTGTTTGCCAGCTTCAACATCGTCTTTCATCGCATCCGCAATCTCGTTTGCCATATCCATGTCCGTTGTACTCCAGGGAACATTTCCCATCAGATTCTTCACCTTACCGTCGTAATCCGCCAGGTCTGTTATTGAGATTGGTACCGACAAAATAAGCTCAATGAGTTTCTCATCTCCACCTGATGCCCACGATGTGTAAAATATCTGAGAAAATGCTTACACGTTGCCCATTGAATACCTTTTTTAGATCTCCTCCATTCTTTCATCATAGTGGCTCTATCGTCTCGGCTGGGGGGCAATAGTCGTGAGGTTTTCAATTGAGAGATAGTTGGGTTACTCCTTAATTCGGGTCTTATTTCTAATTTCAAGTCCTCAGTCTCTATGATTCGCTGAAACAGCCGACCTAGTTGTGTGAATTGAGCAAGCTCCATTTTTTCATCTTTTGGAGAACGTTGAAGGAAAACACGAAGATCTTTTGTATATAAAACCAAGGCATCTTTGGCAAGTTTCCTAATTTCGTCACTCATACCTGCGACTCTATACTGGTCACTGAGATGTGTTCTAATAAGCTGAATTGACGAGATCTTCTCAATGAGCTCGGGAATGAGGTTATCTGTGTCTGCTCCACGTTTGGGGAGTTTCTTCTGTAATACTTCGAGATCACGCAAAATGTCATTTTCGGCTCCTATAGTATCTGTAACAGTTCACAGAAAAGAAGGATTTAGCGTCTCGCGCTATTTGAGAAAGTTCTGATCTGATATACAAAACAAGCGGCACCGGATGTTTATATGACCTATGGAAGTGCATGTCCCTTGAAAAAAACTCCAGTAAATTTGTAAAGAACTTACATTTGAACCACTGGTGACGTATGATGGCCGAATTTCTCAAAATTATTGCTCGCATAAACCTTAAAGGTGATTTCGATAAGAGACTTGAGACTTGCTTTTTTTCTTTGACTTCGAGAACGTTTCGTGTTTCTCCTGGTACTATTGAAGCTGGCTCATTTGAAGGGGACATGTCTGGATTTGCGCCTTCGTTGGATGACTCGATTGGACCCGTTTCGATTTCCTGGATTTCATCGCCTTGGTGTTCAGAAGGTCTGTCGCCCTGCGCTAGTAAGTCGGGCGATGTTCTCAAGCTACTTGAAGTATCAACCCTTGGCACGTCAGAAGCTACTTCGGAAAACTCAAGTGGGAGTGTACCTATACACAGTACGTGTAAGCCTAAAATTGGAAGGAGGAGGCGAGGATGAAAATGCATCCTGAAGACACTCTAGGCACAAACAAAAGAGCGTAAAGGTAAAAGACTCAGTAGTGTGTGCTTGAAGTTCTGGAATGAATGGATGCGGTATATACATAAGTCGGAAGGAGGCAGAAAAAAAAAGTGAACTTCAATACTTTGATAAGATTGGATTACTGGGGAAAGGAGCGGATTTAAACATGCGAGAGGCTGTAGGTACAAGAGGATAAATAACAAGGTCCTCCAGTGTCGCGGTCTGAAACCGTCAAGGCTTTGTGTGTCAGCTATCCACAGGCCTTCCATTCCAAACTCCACCAGTGGCTGTAATCACTAAAATTGTACGCTCACGCAGCTCTACCAAAATCTCAGAAAATAGGGAGAGTGCGCAAGTCTAGCCGTATCGTTGTGGGAAAACATTAACAAGGTTTAGGTTTCGAGCCCAAGCCCCGACCTAAAGTCGGGTTTCAGCCCAGCGGCGAAAGCTGTCAAAAACCTGCATCAACCCGGGTTTTAAGCACATACACATGTGGCACAAACACAGCGCCAACACAGCGACGGTCAAATCCATCCAACGCGTCGACAACATCATGCAACACCTAGCATTGGGAGCGTTCAAATCCCACCCACTTCCTTTCCTCAAACATGACACATGCTCACCTTCTGCCCTAGATCGCCTGAACGCCAAAGTCGAGACTGCCGCCGCAAGACTTCTTACTCTCCCGGAAGCTAACCCGGCAGGAGAAATCGCCAGAACCGTACGAGCTAGCCCCAGGATCCGACTTCAATCATCTTTACACCACGCCTACCACTCCCCTCACTCAATCCTTGCCAGCCTGGAAGGCCGGCTGGAAATCATCGACCCGGCCGATCTTGGGCCTGGGCCGCACCCTCACTGCACCTCCCTAATAGCCGAGTCCAAAGAGGCAGCTGAACGTTTTGTGCTGGCCCAGAGAGGTCCCCGACTTAACTCTGACCCGAGACAAATAGCCTCCTTCTCTGACGGCTCTCTCATTTCTGATCAAGGCGTGGGGGCAGCAGCGGTCGTCCCACGATCAGTACCACAGTCAGGTTCAGCTTAGGCAGTGATCAAGAACACACTGTCTACGAAGCGGAACTCCTCAGGGTCCGCCTGGCCGCCGAAACCATTCACCAGCAGCTCAAGCCCCTTGTAAGGGCTAAGCTTATACTTTTGAGCGGGGCACTATGCAATAGCTGTGTAACGTGAGATGTCGGCACTAGAACGGTGCTCTCATATATAAACGCGAAAGGACAACTCAGAAGGATCTTTATTCGAGAACTAGCTAAAAGATAACGCTTCTGAGGATTTGAAGAGAGAGAAAAGTAACAAGAGATTTTGACGAAGAGAAAAACCCAAAGACAAGAGTGAGAATATAAACTTAAATAGCAATTCAGGAACATAAAAGACAAAGTCGAACAGAGGAACAGGAACAGATAAACAACTGAGGAACAGGACAATCATAGGCGGATGACAATACAATAAAGAAAACTAACAATTGGTCTAACAGATAAGAAAAATACAACAGCAATTCTAATAAAATCTAAAGTTCATGACACCCCTATCTACTAACTTTGTACTGTTCATAGATAACCAGCCCGCCATCAAGGCGTTGTCTCAAAAGCTCCATGCCACGTCTGGCCTTCACCTACAACGAGAAGCCCAAATATCCATCCATAACCTACTCGCTGCTCACCCCTACACCCACCTTACCGTTGTCTGGTGCCTGGCACACATGGGTATCAGTGGCAACAAGGAGGCAGATGAGGCTGCAAAGGAGGCGACATTACTCGACCCCCCTGGCACAAAGCTGCCCATCAGTCTCTCCTCAGTCTGACAAACAATAAAACTCAAGCTCAAACAAGCCTGCCTTGCCTCACCCCCACCACCAATCCTTGAAAGGCTTCGACACACCCACAACCCTTCTGATGTCCACAAAGCACTGGCGGCATTAGCCCGTCCGGAAGCTGCGGCAATAGCTCAATTACGAGCCAATCACTCACCTCTGAATGTTTTTCTCCACAGAATTAAAGCAGCTGAATTTCCTGACTGCGAACTGTGCGGTCAACCTGAGTTGGTCAAACACTACCTACTGATCTGCAAATGATACAGAGGTATATGCCGTGCTTTCATCAGGGAACTAGAACACCTCAAGATACCTTGATCTTCCCACCACATCCTTACTAACCCTAAAGCCTACCCTCCTCTTGCCGACTACATCTGAAGATCTTACCAATTTTACCAAGCTAGAAACCTTTGAAAACCACCCTAACCACCCTATCCCACACACCCCTTCCTCCTCTCCAAAACCACCATGAAACTAAACTCCCCTTGCCAACTTGTACCTCACCTCACCCCACTCCACCTCATTTCACTCAAACCACCTGACTTTACCTACTCAATGATCCCAATCAACCCAATGTTCTTTTCAGTTCCTCTTCTTTTCTCTTCTCTTTCTCTCTAGCGTGTGGTGTTGTTTTCTTTCTCCCTGCAGTGCCAGGTGGGACTGTAGCCAACTGACCTTATCTAGAGTGAAGGCTGGAATCTGTTGTCTCTTCCCCACCTGAGACAAAAAGAGGTCTGCCCAACCCAACAGGAACATCATCCTGCACCTAAGAAGGTCTGCCCAACCTTGCCCGTCTGGTGTGACAGAACTGGCCCAAACTCTAGATAGGTGATGTGAAGCAACAGCTTCATCTGCTTAGTACCCAGTGGACTGGTAGTCAAATTTTCCCTTTCTCTCAGAATCTCTCTTTGTGTGAAACTCCTCTCCTTTTCTCTTTTTCTCTGCCTTTTTTTTTTTTGTTTCATCACCTGCTGTGTGCCTTTATAGGCTGCCCTTTATGTTTTAAACTCATACTTAGCTCTTAGTAGTTGTCACGTGTGTCAGAGAGTAGGTTCTATTACATGCCTAAATAAGGGCTGATTGTGATATACTTGTTACTTCTGATACAGTAAGATAAATAAGTCACTCAAGACTTACAAATCATGAGACTAGATTACTTTAATAGGACTAGAGAGAGAAAGATATCTTCAAAGAGGCTCTAAGCAAGGTTTGAATTAAGCAAAGCAAAAAGGTAAATGATGATAAATTCTCAAGGCTAGTTATTAAGGAATAATAGTTCTGAGGATAGTGATGTTTAAATGATTGAATAATAAGATGAATGTTGAAAATACACAAGAGAGAGACAACCATTTATAGAGAGACTGAGAGTAAGAGAAAGGAGACAGAGTTACCAAGTCATAAGAGAAACAAGAAGGTTCACCAGATTACAAATGAATGAGTAAGCAGTGAATGATGTAATGAGAACATATGAGCAAATAAGGAAAACCATGAGCCTACAGTACCTCCAGTGCTGTTATTAAAGAATAAAGAAGCTAAGACCCATAGTCCAAGCTCCAGAGCTTCTATCTTCCATTCCACCAGATGGGGAAAGTTGGTTTTAGATGAGGCAGCACTGTGTGTGACCAATACATGTGCACAGTCCAACTGAAACCAGAACCACAAGAGCTTGTCCTCTCTTAATCATGTGACAGGCTTATATGGGTCTGTCCAAATGATTACAGAAACAGAATTCACGTGAACTAATAAGAGAAAGAGATATCTTGAAGAGGAATAGAAATCATAACAAAACATATTCAAGTGTCCAGTCCACAAAGCTCTTTCCCATTTTAAGCATAGAGATGCTACAGTATGAGTACTGGTTGTTCCAGTACAGTAACTACATGTGATATGTTACCACTCATGATTACAAGTGTTTATGTATTACAGTAAATGAATACAGTACTGTGTATATGTTACAGTACTGTATGTAAAATGATTACAGTACTGATTTCATATGTAATGTTATCAGTACTGTATGTAATCTGTTCAGCCATGAGACAATCTGGTTTCCTCAGATTGTGCCATGGCTGACAACATGTCTCAGCCTCATACCTACATTCTCCAGTGTTGTTTTTTCTCTATAAACTGAGTAGGTAACACACTTTAAAGATTTTAATTTGAAAAAAAAAGCACATACACATGAGCATTTCCCGCTTATGGAGGAAATTCCCTCAGCAATTGCAGGACATGCAATGAGGAGTGTATGGTCATTTTGAAATTGGTACAAGCATTGTTGTATCCTCAAGCTCCTGACTGGATGGGGAGCTTAAAAGGTTGATACCAAGCATGATACAGGCTTGGGATCACCCCTGGCTTCTATTTTGAAGGAGTTTGTGGGTTGAACCTGGGCCAAAAGGTTTGGTTTGGCCAACCTTTCACTGGTTTAGTTTGACCTGGCAAGAGCTGTGAGGTTGGTGTGCCATGGCTGTTCAGTTCAGTGACATGACCACAGGGCTGCGCCTGGCTGCTCCTTTCCTGGATTTCCTTCACATCTTCATCTGCTTCAAATCAGTATCAGCCTCAATGTCTAACTCCAACTGGAAATCTTTTTTTCACCTTATGAACCCCCAGCCTGCAATGAGTGGTCATGGAGGAGGCTCACTTTTGGCCCAAAATTCATCTTCTAACCAGGTGAGGAAGTGACTCCCACTTTTGGTTGAGATTCAGGGAGGTAGGATACATTCTAATGGATTTGGTGGGTCAGTATGGGAATGTTTCAAATGGGGCTCACATTGGGTCTGCCCCTCCGATGTGTGGCCCATCAGACCTATGCTGCTGCAGGGCTGAGGCCACCTGCTATCTACCTGGGGCATGGACTTACGCAGGCACACCAACAGTCATTCAAACACCTTTGGGTACTGAGTACTAAGTTGGGGTGTACATGCCAAATACAAGCTTGTAAGCCCTTTTTTCCTGGGTGTAACCGCACCCAAAATCTGGCTGACCCCCCTGGAACACAGGTGTGGTTTTTTGGAAGAGCCAACACTGCATTTTGATCCGGTCTGAGAGCCCCCAAACTTTGGGGAAATGTTGATGTGAGAGCTGGCAAGTTGGCACCTTGGTGCTGCCTGTTTTGGAAACAAGTTTTCTTCAGAGTTTCCTACAGCATTCTGTTGGGTCTGAGAGTTAGATGGGCACAGTCATTTTACCTTTCCAATGCCATTAGCCCCCAATTCAGAGTTGGAGCATGAAGACATTCGAGAAAACACCATGTACAATCACTATATTGTGTGCCTTGTGATCAAGCAAGGTTAGCAGCTGCACAGGGGGCCATTCTAATTGATTGGGATGATACATCCCAAGCTGGAAGTGGTGTGTCATTGAGGCTACACACTCTATTTGTCACCCCTGAGCCGGTGTGGTGAGCAAAAGCTCACAGGCACTCATTTTCTGGGAAACATGCCCATAAGCTTCATTCATCTTAAAAATAATAAAATTACTTCATCATTTTAAGACAGTTGTCAGCCCTGAGCATAAAAATGCCATGGACTTACAAAACAAAATTACAACTCATACTCAGTT
>KI569541.1:5542-16076 GCA_000500245.1 Cronartium ribicola 11-2
CCCCCTTGGGAAAAGAAGCAAGGATGACTAAAAGGCAGAAATATGGTTGCCAAGTCCTGGGTGGGTGGGAAAATAATTTTTGCTTCCTCTTTATCTTTTTGGAAGAAAAGAAGAAATAGAATGGAGTTTTCTGGTGTGGACGGAGAAGAAAAGACCCCCTTCCAAAAAAAAAAAAAAAAAAACTCGAACATGGGAGATAGAAAGACTTCCATCGTGGATGCTGTTGGGACTTGTTTGCGTAACTATGTAACACGCCTCTTGATCCAAAACACACTTTCCGACGCGCACACCGACTTCAGGAGAAATCAGTTGATTTGCATATCGAATACATCAACGTCATTTTGAGTGATTTGATGATAAGTCGAGCCCTGTTTCCTGATTGGTTTCGGATGAAGCTCGTTCCCAGTCTTACTGTCGATGGTGTTGGTTTGAATGTTGTCGATCCCATCTTCGCTTCTGACTTGTATTGTAAGCACACTTCTTTGGGCCGGAAAGTTTATCAAATGAGAAAACAAGGTTTGAAATTGGTTGCGTGACCGTGATTCGTCTCTGTCCCTCTTCAATATTTCGTGCCCCAGTGACTCATAAGATCAAGGTTCAAGCCGACTTGAGTTCAGCTGTTGCAACGGCGCCCGCCACACCTTATTACCACGAGGAGGATGAGATGCAATCTAGCCGGTACAGTAAGCGCGCCGCCCTACCAGTCAGGTATACGACAATTCGAAGTCACGAAAGTCTAAGATTTCAGTCGTTCAAATCACCTGTATACTGAAAGTATCTATGACGAAAGGCGGCTTCCTCCTTAGTCTCAGGCCCTCGTAACGCATCTTGAGAGTACTGTAAGGAAGGGTGAGCAGCCTAAGCGAGTTGGCCGACCAGCTGATACAGTGCAGTAGCGTAATCACGACAAATTCATCCAACACGCGGGGAAAGGCGAGGAGGAAGGACAGAATAGAAGACTATAATCAAAGTTTGGAAGACCGACGAACGAGTCGGAAAGTATAAAGGCAGGAAGAGATGCAAGAATGTGAAGCGGATTCGAGTCAAGTCTATAAAGCGGTCCGCTCCTTTCCTTCGCCTACAACCCGCCCTCTTGTTAGAGTTATGAGAGCGCCAAGGGCAGAAATGTCACATTTGTATAGACTTTCTGCTCGGCGGAGGTAATGGGTGCGCTTGCAAAGCACCTCATATCATTCTCTTTTCTGCTTCTAATAGGGCAGCCTAGCACGAGCACGAGAACATTTGGAAACGTATGGCCGGATACGTTGGCTCCCGGACCCGCCGAGTTCTTTGCTTTGATATACATAAAAAACGCAATCTAGAGGAGGAAAAGAGACAGATTGATGAAAGATATATCGAAGAGACACTGACAAGATCTTTGGCAAGGGGAGGATGCGCAACCGGGCTAAGGGCGAACACAAGCGGACTTGAAACCCCAATCAAATGCCTAGTCGTCCATGCCGAGTCATGCCGAGTCAAGGCGCATTGAGAGAAGATAAATTGTTCATGGACCAGCGGCGATGAAAACACACAAGTCAACTGACACGTTCTCAAGAAAACACGGATTATTCAAGACTTTTAGTTGGATAGGAATTCAAATTTTGTATCTGTATTCGTACCTTTTTAAAGTAGACACGAAGTCAAGCCCAAGCTCCTTCCGGAGTCAACTTGTCAGCCGGTTTGGCACTGAATCCCACGACCAAGATCGGGTAAAATTACGTAAGACTGTAAATCGCCTAAAATAATAGATGGAGTTGATACTAAGTAATTATTCAAATTTTCATCACTGAATGCTGAGTTCGGAACACAGGTTGAGAGATAAAGATTTTTTGGAAAAAAGCGGGGAAAACAATTAGTTAAGAGCAGATCTCATGAATTGGTTGTGAGTGCGATCCAAGTGTAAATTTGAGTGAGAGAGAAAGCGAGAAAAAAAAAAAAAAAAAAAAAAAAAAAAAAAAAAAAAAAAAAAAAAAAAAAAAAAAAAAAAAAAAAAAAAAAAAAAAAAAAAAAAAAAAAAAAAACAGCGGCAAATTAAGAAGTAGGACAAGTGAGCGCTGAGGGCAGACCACAAGACAGTGTTTGTTTTAACAATCTTCCGAGAAGGTGCGCTTGCCAAGCAGTAGAGATCAATACGTCAAAGTCTGAAGAAAAGGCAGCAGGATGAAATCTAGAGCAAGACGTAATTAAAGATATCCGGGAAAAATTTGGGCAAAAAAAAAAAGGACGAAATAAAAATGACCTGGTTGCATATGTGGCTGGCCACTGTCATCTTTGAAGCCATGACACAAATCCATGTGCACGAAACAAAGTCTAGGCAAAAGCCCTTGCCATGGCCGTCCACAGTCTTTGAGTTGTGGACAAGATTATCCGGTAATCGGACGCCAATATCAACCGACGCGGACACCAGTCCAAGCACAACAACCGAGGAATCGCGAGACAGGTTGAAGGTCTCCGAGAGCACGCAAAACCAAAGAACTGCTGCGAATAAGAACCGAAAGCGACCTGAGGTGGCGGTGGGCAAGCAACCCAGTCCGGGCCCACGACAAAACGTCGTGTTCAAAACCAACTTGGGAGCATGTTTGACAATGCTTTGAGGTGAGAAAGGAGACTGGGAGTTGAAATTCAGGGACAAAGTTCGCGAGATGAATTTGATCTTGGGCTCACTTCTCTGGTTCTGTGGAACTCGACAGCACGCATGAGCATGATTGCTGGTAGAGGAGATGATCAACTGCTTTGTTGACAGCCCCGTCGGGAATTTGTCCTCTACCTGCCTCACCTGCCCCCAATCCGAATGAGACGCGCGAATCGAAGTTCGATATAACAGCACTCCACAAAGTTCAAACAAGCCTGTTTGGGACATACATCCAGCGGCGTGTCCCGGAGCTGACCTCGAGAAAAGAAAAACAAAGAAAAGGAACGATTGATTTCCACGCTCGGCATAAGTTGGGACATACCCCTTCCTGCTTAATTTTTTTTTTCTCTTGTTCGGGTTTTCTGTGTTTCATATCAAGAACTCGTATCTTTACAAGTTTCGATGCCGTTGCCAGTTGGCACATAGCCAGAGTTGAACTTGCAATATAGGCTCACTGAGAGGTTGCACGCGGTCGTAAAAAGGTGAAGAGGGTGAAATATTTAGGACACAAATGTGCCGGAGTGTAACAGGTAACTTACCTTAGAGGTCGTCGACGACTGATCAAACGGGTTGGATCAACGACACCAGCCTTACTGTCCAGCGAGCTATGGATCGATAGTGGCGAACGGGTGGGCGGGTGTGATATTGCGGAGAGCTTGAAAGTTTGTTGACCGTGTAGGTATGACTGAATGGGACACTATTAAAAAAAGTAGATTAGCTTAAAGGTGGGTGATAAGTAAGATTGAGATTGAAGCGAAGTGAATGATGAATGGAGTTTGACTTCAAGTTTTTTGAGTTATTTGAATTATAAAGGGTGAAACAAAAAGAGTGGGAATTAAAATTGGATGAGGATGAGGATGAGAATTGAAGTTGAAAGGGAGGCTTGATAAGACGGGACGATGGATAAAACAAATTAAACCTGGTCAGTAGCATAAGCTTACCTTCTCCAACAGACTTAAATTGGCGAGCTTGAGCGAGTTAGACTTGGAAGGTTATGTAAGTAAGAGACCTCAAAGACTAAAAAACTCGAGGCTGACTTGCCCAAGTTTTACCAGGGTCGCCCGAAATGAGGTCCGAGGAGAGACCAGACTGAAAAAAATCAAATGGGCCGTCAGCCTTTGAGTTTATTGTCAAAGGGCGCGATGAGTTTACGTACTCGTCAACCGGACCTTGACCGCGATAGGATGGGGTCCGAAAGGAGCAGAGAGAGTGGACGTTGAAGATGTTGTATTTTTATTTTATTTTTATTTACCCACCGAGTTCATGTTTTAGGCTGGCCAGACATCATCTCACTCAGTTTGATAGAGTGGTGGCACATCCATTCCGTCTGAGGGAGATAGGAACGAGGTAAAACAAGCACGAAACCCCTTCCCATCAGTCTACTACAGACGGTCAGTGGAAAATAGCTGGCCAATCGATTGAGCTTAACAAAGCCAAGGTGTGAGTGAAGAGGGATGAGTCAGTCGAGAATCGTCCTGGTCGTCAAGAGAGAGAGGGAGAGAGAGAGAGAGAGAGAGAGAGAGAAAGTTACAGCTGTTCAGACTATACGGTCTTTTTGGTGGTCGTCATGGCGAGTCTGATGGGTGTCTATCCTCCATTCTTACCGTGTTGGGCTCGGAATGGTAAACGTACTGGCTATCTATCTATCTATCAGTCATGCGAACTGAAGCAACTGTGATGGTGATCAGGTCTTGTTGGCCTTACCAAGTTCTGGATAAGCCAGAATCGGATTAATCGAATGGACCAACACGGCTCGACTGAGTTCATCTCATCCTCCACATCGCTTATGTTGTAGCTTGTATGTATTACACACTAAGTACCTCTATAGTACAGTCTGATGTACCTGTTCTTCTTTCCTCAATCCTCGAATTTCACTCTCTCTTGTTTGCTTTTAAGTAAGCAAGTAAGTACATATGCTCTATGTATCTCGTCACTTTCGACCTTGGTAAGTACATATCTGTAGTTACTGTCGCTGAGCTGATCACCCGAGCATCAGATAAGCCATCGAGCTGTGATCGACCCACGTTCCCTTATTTCTGATGAGGACTGTAGTGAAATCAATCATGTGGCTTATTAAAAACATTTCAGAGCGCGAGTCCATCATTCGACTCAAGCATATCACAGATTGGCTTTTGAGCAGAACTCATCATGTAAGTACAAACTTACACAGAGAGAGATCACTAAGCCGTTGATCCAAACCTAATGAAAGCCATTTCAAGTCCTGACAAAGTTGAGGTCTCAAAACTCACCCGACCGTGCCAATCTTCTTCTTCAGGTATCCGTCCCGGGTCATGACTGTCAAACCATTTTCACTTAACACCACCACCACACGGATTATCCGAGTAAACATCTTTGGTTCAAGTTTGAATCCGCAGAGTTGGAGATCTCCGAGTGGTTGTACCCTGAACACACTTGACTCATATTTAAATATGGAGCACACAACTTTTCCTATTTGGTTACACCATGTTGAATAACAGACCAAGAAATACAAGAAAAACAAAACAAAAAAGTCCGAAAACAAATAATGCAGTGATAGACTCAATCCAATCCAATCAAAAAGATTGAAAAAAAAACAACAACAATAACATGAAAGGTAGGGCACGTTTCGGGTACTGGTGACAATTGCAATATGCATATTCCAATTCTAAGCAGCCAAAACTGCAACGTACGCCGATATGCCTCCCTTCGGGTCCTGTTGATTCCAAACCAAACCAGAAAGAAACAGATATAACATCAATAAGACCGCCCCATTTTGGGTAAGCGGTTATAGCGTTGCTTTGGGATGATTACACAACAGCTCACCATGAGCGGGGTCAGCTGACGTGAGTGAATTGAAGATCGCATAATTAGATAATACAACATAGGTCAAATTAGAACCGGAGATGCAATGCATTGAGAGTTTGGTCTTTTTTTCATTTAGCAAGCTATTAACAGGATGGGAATAACGTACATGTATCATAGCTTTTTTGGGTCAATTTCGAGTTTCAGTAAACAAAACATCATTTTATCAATTCCATGAAACTTACAGAAAATTAGTCAATCGCAACTCACTGGGATCTGTAGTAATGGTAGAGTTTTGAGCTTTGGAAGACCCGTCACTACAGGACGAGCGGAAGCGATCTTGAATTAGCTGAACGTCAGGGAAAAAAAGAAAAAAAAACCAATAAATGTAGCTCACTTTGACTTTGGATTTTTGTCGTAGCTCAAAAGGCATGAGCAAGACACCAACTCACCCCTACCATCAAGATTAAAGCAATTTTCAAAAACTAGTTGAGCTTTTGATGTTTTATTTTTTTTGTTTTTTTTGTTATTATGAGAAAAGGAAAATCAGCACACCGTTTGACTGCTTCACAAACAGCGCTCCTCAATCCCTTAGTCAACTTGGAGGTCGCTCTAGAAAGAAGATCCGTTATCTTCATATGTAATAGCTCTGACATATTCATCTCTCTTTCCGTTCTCACTGGTAAACCTGAAAAAATCCCAAAGTGATACATTTTCTTATTCTGTGAGCTTTCAGGAAAATTTACTATACAGTTATCAACATGACCGAGAAAAAAAAAAAAAAAAATGGCTGACCTAAAAACATCAAGGCACCTGGGGTAGCAAAAATTATGTCAAGAGACGGCCGCTTGAATATGATAATCTACCAAATTCAAGATATCAGGGCTCAATCAATCTCAAACTCTACAAAAAAGGTTTTATATAAGTCACTCAACTCTTGAATAGGTCATCTCCAACAATGAAACGTAAAGATTTGGTGAGGAAGAGGTTTGGCTTGATTCCATATTTGAGCTTCGAGTGCTGAACGAGTCTAGTGACTTGTTCAACTTGTTAGAATTTGGACTTTTACGATTTAGCGCAGAAACCCAAGGGATTATCTTTTTTTTAGAATTGATCGGTCCAATAGTGATCTCCATAATTTTTTTATCTGTAAAAGTTGTCTGATTTCTATCCTCCTCATAACTTAATACTTCTTCTTGTGAATTGTTAAGAATCAATCCCAATGATTCACCCGCCTGAAAACTTTGCATCAAGGGAGAATCAGCTACAACAGGCCGAGGTGCTTTTTTTGATCGTGTTCTTGGCGAAAAGGTGTGTGAGTCTATCTTGGATAAGAAACTTGTTAAATCAGGTGATTGAAGTTCCGATGTCACATCCTAATAAATTCCTCAGGTTATGAGCAAAAAAAAAAAAAAGTTGAAGGAAAATGAGGGGTGAAAAGTAAGACTTAATTTGAAGCCAAACACTGACCACTTGTCCGGCGAAGAAATCTTTTGTTCAACATGTTCAAACGCCCATGTAAGAAACCCGAAGCGCCATTGATGAAATGTTATATCTCGTCAGCTAAGGCTACGTTTTAAAAGATCTTCTCAATAGTATGATCCCTTTATTAAGTAACATCGAGACTTACACGTGACCTCTCCGTGAGCATCGAACAGTGGTATGATGTTTAAAAGGCAGAAAAATGGACTGTTATCCTTCCGATAATTGATAAGTAGTTCCATACAAGGGCGAAGGTTGTCGAGAGCGTGTTTGATCCGCTGTCTTGCACTCGCAGAGGTCCCTGATCCCTGTTGTATGCAGATGTTTCAAAACTGGAATGTAGGATATCCATTCATACCTATGAAATAACGAGGGCACTCACAGATAACATTCGAAAATTCCTGCCAATACACTCTTCTAGTTTGTATCCCTGTCTTTCATCATCATTTTCAGATTCTCACCTGAACTCAAATTAGTAGTCTCACCCTACGTACCGTCATAGAACTGATGTTTAGAAAGTAGCAAGGCCATTCACGGAGACAGGAGCCATATCAGTGTTTGAAACTAATCTTGCTACCAAATTACACACGGTTTCTTCATGTAGGAAATGTGTGACATCAGCACGAATTTAGGACGAACATGAATCCCGGGCTAGCCATAACAATCGGGTTATCGCTTTTTAATAATAATAATAATAATAATAATAATAATAATCAAAAGGATCAACTTGAGCTCAGTAACATTTTGATAGATAAAATGATTTCCATGAAAAGATAAGGTGCATTTCTGAAAAACTGCACTGACTTTACCCTTGGATTGGTCAAAACAAAAGCCTCGCCAAGCCAACCCATATGGCTTGAAAGCTCTCTCTCCAGTCGGGAAGAGGTTAACCTTACTAACATGTTGATGATGAAACGCTGTAGTGTTTTTGAGGGAGAAGATTGACTCAGACATTGACATGCTAAGATTCACTCTTTGTTTGCTCTTCGTACCTGAAACTCATCTGTATACAGCGATCGTAAAAGCCAAGAACGGCTCGAAGTCAATTCTGTTGCCAAGTTAGCCATCTCCTGTAGGGCGTTGAGACTAGGTCGATGGGCCTGTTCAGGCATGAGGTGTAACTGTACTTCTGGTAATTTCCTGTAGTACAAATCTAACACACAATTTCAAAAGAATCAGCGCAGCCTTTCACATGAGCTGACAGAGTGTCATGAGAACAAGCCATCATTTCGCCATCCCAAGTGAAGAAGCCACTCTATCAAGTAATTTGAACGAGGAAATCGAACAGACCATGAACGGATTTGCTCTGGTCCCGAAGTTTGGTCAATAGAGCTTCGGTTTTCAATTCATCCGTCCAACGGTCGAGTTTGATCAGTCCTGATCGTTGACTTCCTGAACCACTATCGTCCGTCACCGAGACATTGTGTTTGGATTTGAGCCAATTTCTGAAAAAATCCCGCCCGTCTCGACTCTCGATCAACATTTCGAACGAACGAAGACGCAAGATGCGCTTCATGTTGTATTCCCGGTCTTGATTAGGAACACCACCATTCCCGTTCAAGTACTGTGAAGGAGAAGGTGACATGGAGCCTTGAGTATTCTGAGACTCGGTCATCCGATCGTGCTCTTCGGAAGATTCACCCGAACTTCTACCGTGGCTCTCCGGGATCGTATGAAGGTGTCGAGTCCGGGGACTGTGCAAATCCATCGATGAAAACGAAGGTGATATGTCGTCTGAACGAGGCGGTGACCTTTGTTTGGGTTGCAAGCAGCTCTATCAAAATACCATCACCAGCCGAAACCTCAGTCTGTTTGTGATTCGGAAATACCTTGAACTCTCCTCATGCCGCCTCGCTGGAATCGGAAGGTTTTGAAATCTGTACAGGGTCGCCATTTCGGAACGTTCGAAAGCGACACAAAGGTTGATTTGGAGTCACACCAGCTGAAATTAAATTTCCGAGGAAGCGGTCAGCGAGTTGGATCCAAAGACTTTCTGCGTTTTGAGACGTGAAAAGCTCTTCAAGAGTCTCAGTCGACTGAATTTATTTTGATATCACCGTCCAAAGTCACACACCTCTCCCATCTGTCAGTCGTCAAACAGCTGTTTCAATGTAAGTACCTCACAACATTTTGACATGTATACAAGATGTAACATCGGTCCAGGACGTCCAAGGAACGTGAAGAGAACCCAAACTTCCAGCGCCACAGTCTCCTTATTTACACCGACATTGATGGAAGGCTGCTGAGCAATGAGAACCGAGTGTTAGAGGTGTGTCATATAGGTAGGTGTACCTGACTTGAAAAAAAGTCTGGGTGTGACACCTGCTTCAAACAAAACCAAAATTACTACGTGTCTGGTCGAATTCTTTCTCAACCCGTTCTCTATAGATGATAAAAAAAAAAGAAAAGTTGATAATCACCATCTTTCCCATTCTTTTTTTGATTCGCGTTAATATAAAAGTAACTGGATCCAACATATCCTTCCTTTCATTCCAGCTTATTAACTTACTTCGAAGCAATACCATGTCTGTAAATAGAACTGTTCTATCTTCCTATGGTAAATCATCTTCATTGGAACATAAAAGTTCCCCTAGACGAGCTAGGCCCCAAAACGCGTAAAGCGCTGATGCTAAAAACAGTGTGATCTCTATCTCACCTTGGTATTAAGACTCCGACTAGACCGACCAAATACTTCAACATTACAACTGACTTTCTTTTGCTTTTGATGACTTTAAAATCTTCCTTTACAGCCGATTTCTAAATCAAATTGATTATTGACATAACCACATTCGGGAACCTTTTTCATATGGAACCTATGCCACGCTCTCAAAGCTGCCAGATACATACTTCTTTGAAATGAGTACTGTAATTGGTTCACTCGAGTCCACAATCGCTGGTAAACGCCTAGCCTATACGAAATTCCGTATACATCCATCTCTGACACAGGTAAGGTTCCTCTAACATCACGTCAAAACCTTGAAAAATTTGATAATCCCAGCATTATAAGAATAGTGTCAAAATGAACCCAACTACCTAATAAAAGATGCCTTTGAAATGTTTTTAATTGATTCAAAGACGTTGTCCCACCAACAAAAAAAGACTGAACCTATAGACCATCTCAAACTTGACTGTTTACGTGCTACGTTCTTCAAAACTGCTCATTGAACTGGAGATAAAGTTTTGTAAATGTTCTTCTTCAAATGTCTTTTGAACTGGGAACTTCTTTAGTATATACTCTAATCATCATGATAATAATTGTACAAGAAATATTGATCTTCTTGTCAAGATAAATTTCTCAGATGTGAGATGTTGTTAAGCAAAAAAATAATGATATTATTATTATTCAAAGTGAGGCAAAAAAAGATAAAAGATGTGACATGAAAATCAATCCTATAAAATGTCATACAAAAGAAGTTTTTTTTTTCTTTTTCTGGATAACCATAAATCTTATGGAACCAATACACTCACAGTCACATGTCACACCCAGTTGACTCTTCTGGAAACATGCGTTAAAAACGACTTAAATCCTCATGATGCTAGTTTCATAGATAGCACTAAATATAGCCAGTGCAACAATAGAGTTGAAGTATAAATTTTGAAACCTGAAAACACTGGTCACTTCACGAACAAAATCTGGAA
>KI569566.1:2016-13912 GCA_000500245.1 Cronartium ribicola 11-2
ACTACTATAAATGAAAGGTTCCATGATGAAAACCAATGATGTAATGTTTGTTTAATGATATAATAGTTTTGTACTATCCCCCATCCTTATGTCAGACCCTCAGTAAGTCCACTACTATCGTATCATCCCATTTTGGTGCACCACAGCAAGCAACAGTAGGTCAAAGATCCCCTCCTTGACACCTCAGAGCCAGGGACAGCCAGTGAGAGTCTCAAGGCATGTAGGATTGGTCAACCTGGGAGTAATGGATAGAAACACTATAAATACTGGGCCTTTTAATTGCAATGTAAAAGACAAGTTCCTTCAGACTCATTCAGTCATCATAAGGAATCCTTGTGCCCCTTCTCTGAGCACTTAAATTCCTTTTTATGTTAGTGAGGTTTTAAGAAATTCTAATCCCTAGTTTCATTCTCAGGCCTCAACTTAACCCATAGTTTTGGTCCTGTTACACTGTAGCAAGATCCTTTTCAGATTCTTATTGATTATTGATTCATCATGATATATTTTGTCGGAACCTTCATTTCACATTTGATATAATTTGAAAATGTGTTATCTTCGTGAATTCCCCTCTGTTCCTGATTGTTATCTATCTCTTTTTATCGTTTTGTATAACCTCTCCAAAGTCAGGACAGTGGACAAAGTCAGTAAGCTGACTCATTGTCCCTGTTTTTCTGTTTGAACTTCTAGATGGCGCTCACCAAGATGTAGTGTGCTACATACAAAGCTACCTAGCCCTGCTAATCCAATGACCGGCCAGTTCAGTCCGGAGCAGCTCGAGTCGTTCACTGTCAAGCAGCAGGAAGCACTCTGACAGCTGATGGGCGAACTGGCCGTACTGGCCTCACAAGGACCAGTCCTTGTGGGTTGGTTGTGATGGTGCTGTGGCTCCAGATCCATCTGACATGGTCAGCGGAAGCACAGACTTGACTCCAAGCAAGGTCATCCCGTGTCCAGTCAATAATGGCGGTGGTACCATGCCATACGACTTGGCTCCGGGTCCTACAGCTTTGGAGGGCATGCTGGTTAGTCCCAACACACTGTTGACACAAGCCCAGTACCAGCAGATGGCTACCTGGATGGCTTGGGAAGAAGCCCGACAATCAATATTGAAATTAAGCCACCTTCAGTATCCTCTGCTATCAATAGGTCTCATGCTGACCTTGTGTACTGTACCTCATCAGATCGTTTGGCCAAGGTCAGTCTGACCAAATATAGTCCCAATTGGAATTTGTCCTGCCTCCTTTCTGTACCTTTTGGATCCGCAATACTCACCCCTTTTCCAGGACAATGTTCATTCACTCCCCATTTGGACATGGGTCTCCTGAAGCCACATGCCCCAAGCAGTGCAATGTCTATATAAGACTCCAATGTAAGTGGTATTTTGTACATTCTTCTCTCCCTTATCACATAAACACTTTATTGTTGAAGAGCACATGCAGACAACCAGGGGTTGTGATGGCATGGTGGGGGTTGGGGAGGATGAGTGTAAGTGACTGAGGTTGAGGGGTTCTTGAGACTGATGAAATTCAAGGTGGGTTTTCAGTAGCTGGGTGTACATCAGGATGTACGTCAGCTGTACACATCATGGCCCAATGACCAGTAAACGTCAGGGTGACACTTACCATGTAAACATCAATGTCCTGCCCGTACTGTAAGTACACTTGGGACATCAAATACTATGTGTTGGAAAACTGTATCACAACACATCCCCTAATCCAATACATAGGATTTTAGGTTTACACTGACAGTGTGTTATCTTTCTCTCCCACTACTTGTTAAGTTACAGATCTTAAAAGATAATGCACACTGCAGGATTTGAACCCACAACCTCCAGACACTAGGTGGACGCTCTAACCACTGAGCTAAGTACACTTGGGACATCAAATCCTGTGTGTTGGATTACTGCATCACAACACAAACCACTTGAGTACAAGGGGATATTTCCAATTACCCTTTTGGGAATAATCATTTCTTCATGACATATGGTTTCCCAGGTAGTTCTGAATCATACAAGCCAGAAACTTAGACTTTCTCTCACCACTCTTCTATCTCCAAACCAGAAGAGACATTCCCACAGGCCCAATGTGGTTATGTCTCATTTTAGATGAGTGGCTGTCCCATGGTACCCTCAGCCATGGAAGAAACCCAAACTGGCTCGGTGACTTCCTAGTCACATGATCCTGTCTTTGAGAGAAAAAAAGGTGAGATTTTGATGTTAACACCTGGGGTATCAGGTGGTTAGGAAGTTTGTCGAAATAGGCTATGTAGCCACAGCTTTGAGCTTGAGAAGTCTCTATAAGAAAGACACACCTGGCACATGAGGCACAGGGGATCAGAGAAAATAATTGCAAATTATAACTGAGACCTCTGATATAAGGAGTTGTAAGTGTTGAGTAAAAAGGTTTTAAAAGAGAGAGAAATTTAATTGAGATGAACTCACAGATTCTATTCCAATGATGGAAAAAAATCTGTTTGAGTGGTTAGAGGTCTGATATATATATGCTCAAGTCACAGTTTGACCTATTCCCAAAGTGGAAAAAAAATTCAGGTCACAATTTGACCTATTCCCAAAGTGGAAAAAAAATTCAGGTCACAATTTGACCTATTCCCAAAGGATGACTGAAACTCTCAAGTCGCAACAAGTTGACTTATTCCCAAGGAAAACCTTTCAGGTCACACTTTGATCTATTCCCAAAGTAGAAAAAGAGCTTCAAGCCATGTGACTTATTCCCATTATGAGTCTTGAGACCCATTCCATACTCCTAACAATAAAACTTGTTAAGACAATGCATAGATGGAGTTGCAACTAGTATGAAGGTTATGTGGGGTGAGACTGCAACACCAAGTCAGTAAACCAATCTTAGATAGAGTTAATAGATAAGGAAAAATAAGGTGTACAGAAAGAAGGAGGTGATCTGGTGTTGACAAAGAAAAAAGAATTCAATGTCAAAGAACACAGGTTGAGAATAGTGATGAAGTATAAATATAGAACAGTATAAACAAGCTGTGTAGGAGCATAGAGCATTTTTGTGTGTATGTCAACAGCCCCCCCTGCTCCGAACATTTATGGATAGTGATTGTGGATGAAAGGAAACAATGCTCTTCAGGTAGGGACCTGAAATTCCTTAAACTAGAATTAAGAGAATAAAAAAACTGTTCTCTGAGGTGTGATCAGAATTCCACACAAGCCAAAATACAAAATAAACTTTGGTAAATACCAAAATTCCAAGTTCCATTGATTTTGAGTAGCATCTGTGCCTCTACAGGTAGTAACTATATCCCATGCAATGCTCACAGTAGTGGCCAAGGTATGTTTCAACAAATGGTGTAGATAGCCCTGGAGGTGCATCAATGGGGAGGGAGAACTTGCTTTCATCCCATTGTCCTGCTTAGCTATATTACCAACCAGCATCCAGCATCTGTCTAGGATGATTTTTGAAATGTTCTTTGTGAGATAGTTGGCAGGCATCTCTTTTGTATCAATTTGTTTTGTCTCAATGAGTTTGTTTTTGACAAGTTCTCAAATATAATGATGTTGCACATCAATGTGTTTTGATCTTGAGTTTGTAGCCACTTCTTGTGAAAGAAACACTGCTCCATTGTTATCGTTGAGAAGCGATGTGGGCATTTGTAAGGCTGGAAGCCTTACAGGGCCATCAGTATAAGCATGGAGTAGTCAGGATAGTAATAGGATAGAGTGGGAAGCATGGTAGGCAGCACTTGAGAACTAGCTCCTGGAGAACTCACAACCAGCCACTTTGTGGGCATCTCTTGGAGCTAGGTGAGCCGTTTTTGTTTTAGATGTTAAGTGGGAGAACTCACAACCAGCTGCTTCGCATCTCTTGGAGCTAGATAGGGAAATTCATTTCCTTTGATTCCAGAGCTCTCCTGAGCTCAACCCTTGTAGGCTTGAGAAAGTGTGCAAGTGCCAGTGAGGGTGTCTAGCCTAAAACACCCTTTACACTTTTTTTTTCTGGAATCGACCTTTAACTTTATTCATCACAAAGTATACCAAACCGCACCGCATGAAGCAGGAAACCAATCAAGCTGAAGTTAGGAAGAATAAACTCAACATAACTCCAAAGCCTTCTAGCCAACCAGCACCAGCCATACTGCCGTTGACGGATCCTGTGATGACAACAGTACAGCTGCTGTTGAACTCCAACACCTGAGAGGTGTTGGCAGAGCCGGAAGAGGGTAAATCCACCACCAAAACAAACAAAGCTTTGATGGTGAGATGGGTGCTTAAGAATCTTCCCTCATCTTAGGAAATCTGCAAAGATACTACTATCTGTGGAGCCTTAAAGAGATCCAAAAGAATCCCAAAAAGCAAAGAGAGAGAGAGAAAACCTTGGCACTGAGCACAATCACAACCCAACTTCAACTTAGGAAGATCTTTGAGTCCACGTCCTTTCTGACTGGATTGTCAACAGATTCCTGATCTTGACAAACACCACTAGAGCTCCAAACTTGTCCAGATGACTCGACACAAGGTTCCTCATTATGCCTGAGTGAAACACCAAAGGCCAGATATTGCACTAGAACCACCCACAAACACCTACACAGCTGCCAAGCTTAAATCCACAAGCCTTGAACCTTGGAGAACCTCTCAAAGACCTTCGAGTCCCCACGTGAATAGCCAAGTCCCTTAATGAGAACTCCGCACTCTTCAAATCTAGTCTATACTTCCTCCAAACCCTTTTTATTGGCTTCCTAAGACTTCTCAGAGTTTGATGGTCTCCTGTAGTCCTTGTTACAACACCTAAAGCCTGATTTCCCACCTACGCACTGAAGATACCAGTGTTACAACTTGTGCACCTCCTGTACTTCTGATGTACTAATGATGGGACCACCTTTAATGGATTTGTAGGTGTTGACTTGACCCTAAGCAACCCCGACGATGTCCACACAATGTCCGTAACCTGAGACACCCTGGTACTACCTTTTACTACCAAATACAGGGTGTTGCACTCTGTAGCACCTATAGTTTTGATACTACAGCCTCCAAACCTTAATTTTTGGATTCTACGACCTTGATTTACCTCTACGCGACCCTGACAATGTCCAAACGATGCCTACAGCCCAAAAGCGTGTTTTTGCGTTTGCACTTTTTTGTGTTCATGCCTTTTTGCACTTTTTTCCATAGGGGTTCCTGTATTGGGTGTTTTGGACCAAAAGGACCTAGGAGCGCACCTAACCTACTGCAGGAACTTACCCTCAAAGGCTTACCTAATAGATCCTCGATGACTCACCCTTGTCGGACCGTGGAGAATCAGGAGGATGATTTTTGGCAGAGTTGAAAAATACTTATTGCATCTGATGATGGGATGAACTGATGGGGGGAAAATGGTGAATAGAGGCTTCACTATATACAATAGGATCTGCCACAAAAATCTCTGGGCCTTCCAGTCCTCACCCAGACCATGTGGAAAGCCAAAAGACCTGCTATCCCCGCTTTCTCTGCTACCTCCACCAATACAAATATCTGGTTTCACTGTCTTTAAGTTGTCTTGATATAAAAGCTATTGGTTCCTCTATTTCTTTTCCATCAATAATTTGCTTCTGGTGGAGCACTGCTCCTACGCCGTCAAATGAAGCATCTACATATATCCTGAAGGGTTTATTGTAGTCTGGATGGTATATCACTGGAGCTGTTGTCAGCATCTTTTTTATCTTGTTCCATGCTTCCACTCTTTCTGTTGTCATTTCAAAAGCTACCTTATCACTTGGTAGTTTATATAAGCATCTTGAGATTTTTCCATAGTCTTTCAAGTGATTTCTATGATAACTTGCAAACCCCAAGAATTTTTGTAATTCATTTATATTTTTTAGAATTGGTTTATCTATTACAGCTTTTATATTTCTCTGATCTATTGCGACCCATACCTGGAACTATGTGGCCTAAAACCTTTGACTATGTGAAATCCAAAATTGCATTCTTTGATGGAGATAGTCATATTCATGTTTTTGACTATCTTAAGTACATGTTCTATTGCCTTCCTGTAGTCTTCCCAATTGTTGTGGAATATTATGATGTCATCAATGTACACCAACATTCAACCCTTGCTTAATTCTCTAGGTGTATCCATCATTCTTTGAAAGAAGGCTGGTGCATTCTTGATTCCAAAAGGCATTCTAAGGTATTCATATATACCTAAATGACATATTATTTGAAGGAATACTCTGCTTGCTTTGTCAACCACATTTTGATGAAAGCTTTTCATCACATCCATTGTTGTAATGTATGCTTCTTTTCCTAGGTTAGTTATTGCATGAGGTAGCCTTGGTAGTGGATACCTGTCTGGAATGGTATTGTTGTTCAGTGCTCTAAAGTCTCCACATAGCCTGGACTTACCATTGTGGCATGCTAATATAACTGGTGTAGTGATATCAACTGATTCATCTTCACCTACCTTCCTGATGACATTCATTTTTAATAATTCATCAATATGTTTTTCGATTTCAACCTATTCCTCAAACTAGCAGGGTAAGCATCTTTCTTGAAGATTGGGGGAGAAGGTTTTTCAAGATTCAGTTTCATATGTACTGGATGGTTTTTGATTTCTCCTAGGTTGTTGTTTCCCAGATCAAATTGATCCTTATACTTGGTGATTAAGTATTCTACAGATATTTTCTGTTCTTCAGTCAGGTTAGGACCAAATTTTGCTTCAGCAATTCCTTTCTCGACCTCATCTTCGTCTGCTTTGTCAGGGCTTAGGTCTATCCTTTCTATGTCAGAGATTGTGTTGTTTGTAAGTAATGCAAATTTCTTGCGCTGGTTATCATTTATTGTAAAGTATCTTTCCCTTGCATTGTGAATCTTGATTCCATAAATGCTTAACCATTCTGCTCCTAATATGAAGTAATTTACCTTCATATTTTGCATTACCAAAAACTCTGGGAGTATTCTCACATTTCCTGGTGCATGTGGAAACACCACTTACTGTAGCAGTACTCCTAAAGGTACTAGAGCAGCAGCACACCCTGAAAAACCCATATTATCACAAAGAGATGCTTTTTCCAATGAGGCACTACATTAGACAAGTATGTGCTCCCTACTGCAGAACAGGATGCTCCAGTATCCAGGAGTAATTTCATTTCTTTGCCATTAATAATGACTGTGGTTATACTTTGAATACCTATCCAATGGGCTTTGCCCAGACTGTCAGGGAGTAGCTTCTTTCTGGCTGCTCTCCTGGCTAAATCTTGTGGGTGGTGGTACCTGAGTACCACTCAAATCAACTAGGCTGGTAGTACTTGGGTGACCCAAGTACTGACTTCAGCTAGATGACCTCTTAATAGAGTATTTAGACCTCTTCTCTTGGGTCTGAATGGGATGACTCTGTTAGAGGAGCTCTCAGGGGGAGGCCTTTGTCTCTCAACCCTCCTATGGCTCAACTCTTCAATGTACAAGCAAAAGGCACTTTGTTGCTTGGGTATATGGATTCTAACCTTACTTTCCTAAGGCAAAGGGTCAAGGAGTCAAGGTTACCAACCTTGAGGTAACCTTCTCTTTCCTCCACCTAGTACACAGAGCTCTATTGAGTAGATATCTTTATTAATAAAGAATTTGCAATGTTGAGCTGGTTGTGTTTTAGAAGGTGGTGGTAAAAGGTTAGGGAGAGGGGAAACTTCTGGAGTGAGGAGGAGGGTTTATATACCCTGCCCTCACTCTTGTTCTTCACTATTGGGCTATTGGTCTACTTGTTGGTGCCAAGTTGGTTATGGAAAACCCTTGGTTTATTCTTGATTATCTGTTTATTACCAACCATTACTACTCTCTAAGTCTTGCCTTATGTATTTACATGTGGCTCTTGATACTGAGCCTGAGATTTACTTAGCGACTATTATGTATGTATTACAGTTATTATTTAAGTTTAGGTATGTAATTTACTGATCCCCCATCTGTTCACCCTTCTTACACTCACTTATCCTATGTACTCCTGTTGTTGACAGCCTGTGGGACTGCTGAGCTGTCCTCAGTGCTGACATTCCCCAACCCCAGAAGAGGTCATAAAAAGTTATGAAGTCTCACCTCTTTTTGCCACTCTGTAGGCTCTAAGTTGTCTTAAAGTTGAGAATTTTCTCTGCTGGCAACCATTCATCATGGTCTGCTCCTATGTTGTATCTTACTAGATATAACAATTCATCTTTGTTATTATTTCTAACTCTTTTTTCTTTTAGAATTTTTTCTCTTGTGTTGGATCAAATAATTGGCATTGTAGGGGCTGTTGTTCTCTTTCTTTGAATTTCCCTTTGTTAGATTCAATGTATTTTTCAACCAGTCCTACTGGAAACAGTGGGTGTTTTCTATCAAACTCAGGTGGTAATGTTACTTCTACTGCATTTTTGCCACGCAATTTTATAATGACAAATGGGCCCACAAATGAGTCTTGTAGTTTCCTTGGTCCTTGTAAGTTACTACAATTCACTGTGGATACTAAGACTTGGTCTCCTATGCTAAATTCAGGTTCTTTATGGGTTTTATCCCATCTTGTTTTATTGTACTCCACTGCTTCTTGTAGGCATATTTGCAGTCCCTTGCTTTATTCGGCATAGTCACAAAACCAAGTGCTGTAGAATGTATCTCCACATCCCTTGTTTTGAACTTTTCCTTGTTAAGTCTTGGGCAATAACCTCTCTCTATCTCAAAAGGGGTTTTATTCAATGTGCTGTGTATGGGTTTCTAGTATTTGTTTATGTGGGTATCTGACACAATCACTATTACTGCTGTATGTACTTCTCTGTATTCAGTAGCCCTGTTAACAATGAAAATTTCCCTTCCTGATATAGTTCCTTCCATGGGGATCAGCTCAGTTAAGAGACTCAGATCTACTTTTGTTTGTGACAAAATGTTTACCAGTTTAGTTGTATTGGGATTTTTATTATAGCTGTCTTCAATTTTTGAAGAATTCATCACTGAGTTCACACAGACCGATTTCCATGATTGGTGCTCCTCTTGTCATTTCTTCTGGGTCCCAAGCTGGATTTTCTTGTGTATTGGGTAGTGCCATTCTACTAACCATCTGCATTCTGATGGAGTTTTCCAGGCCTATGTATAATAGTCATGTAAGGCCTGTCTTCTTGTATGGCTAGCATCCATCTGCATATGTCTATTTGGAGTCTTGATGTTCAGTAGTGCTCTTACTCCCGTACAGTCTGTAATTACTTCAAAAAGCATTCCATCTAAATAATAGTGTAGTTTGTTAGCAGCGCCCACACTAGTGCTAAGGCTTCCAGTTCTGGTGATCCATATCTAGTCTCACTGTCTTTCAGTTGTCTGGATATGAAGACTACTGGTCTCTACCTCTTTGCCTTCAATTAATTGTTTTTGGTGTAGAGCTGTTCCCAAGCCTTCAAATGGAGGGATTCTAACTTCTTACCACTCACTCTGGAACCTGCCGAATTACCTCCTCGACTCCCACCAAGAGGCTGATCACCTGATCAGACTGATGGCGACGGAAGGCCTAGACCTCTGGTCAGAACCCCACATACCCACTTTCTACCCCTCGAACACAAACCACACCAACACCATCATCGACCTCCTGTGGATGGTCGGAAGCATGTATGGAATGGGCGATAACATGCAGAACAGACACTGAGCAGGAACACTCCCACCTCTCCGATCACATAACTATCACCATGGAACTCACCATCCCAACTTGCCCAACGCCAACCACCCAATGCTACTACCAAAACTGGAAGAAGCTTGATACAGTAGCTTTCCAGGCGAGCCTAAAAACAAAACTCAGCCTGTCACTCCCCTGACTCCAAGAAGGAGCGAAAACCCAAACCCATGCACTAACAGAAGTCATTACCGATGCCCTGGACACCGTCTCTCCTTGGATGCCTATCCGCCCGTTGATGAAACAGTGGTGGGATAGGGAAACACTCAACCCGCTAAAGGCCCGGGCCTTGGGACTACGCCAAAAGTACCAATGTAACAGATCCCAAGAGAACAGGGAAGCAAGCTTAGCCGCCTCATGCGCATTCCATGAGGCAAGCAAGAAAGCCAAGATGTCACACTGGCATGGCTTCCTTTGAAACCTGAATGACAGCACCCTGTGGAAAGCTGCCACATACGCTACGAACCCTGAATCTTCCCCTTCCACCATCCCCCCACTCATCCGCCCAAATGGAAGCCTCACAACGACAAGGAAGAGCAGGCGGACCTGCTCTTCCAAGGCACTAGTGCACCAACCATACCATGTGACTTATCCAACATCTGACCTGCCCTGCTCCGCCGTCAATTCACAGTGGCTTTCCAGCAGCAAGAAATCAGGACTCTAATAGCGGCATCGAAGTCGGGGAAAGCCCCATGGATAGACCAAATCCCGAACCAAGCGATAAAAGCGGCCAATGAAATACTGGTACTTGCCCTCACTCACCTTGCGAACTTGTGCCTCAACACCGGACTCTTTCCGTCGCAGTGGAAGGAAGTACAGTTGGTATCCTCAAAAAGACAGGGAAGCTGGACTATGCCCAGCCAACAGCCTACCAACCCATAGCTCTGCTCAGCTGCCTGGTTAAGATAATCAAAGCAGGAATGGAAGACAGGCTAAAGACATTTGCCAAACAACACCACCTCCTCTCAGACAGACACTATGGGTCAAGGCGCTCAATGGCGGACGCGCTGATGCACCTCACCACCTGGACAAAAAACCTTTGGGCCAAGGGGAAGACAGTTGGCATCCTATTTGTTGACATCAAAGCAGCCTTCCCAATGGTCAGCCCCACCCGCTTGATTGACACGCTAAACAAAATGGGTTTTTGCCCACAACTAATCAATTTTGTTCACAATTACCTGAGGAACTGCTCGATGACCATCTCCTTTGGTGACTAAATAATATCAGCACCGAAGGAGTTAGACATAGGCTTACCCCAGGATCACTGCTCTCGGTGATCCTGTATATTCTCTATAACTCCTCCTTACTAACCCAGTCAAAAGACATGGCTGAAACCATCTCCTTAGGCTTTATAGACAATGTGGCTTTTGCGACTGCACACGCCACCTTCGATGGTGTTTGCTGGAACCTCCAAATCCTCGTCAATAGGGAGCTGAGGTGGGGTTCCAAACATGGGGCGGCCTTCGACCAGCGGAAAAGCCAGTGGATGCTACTGACAAACTGCACAATTCCCTCTACCACTCACCATCACCCTTGGCAAAGAAACCCTAGCACCCCATCCCACCATCAAATGGCTTGGTTTTCACTTCAACACCAAGCTCAATTTCAAACACAATGGGGAAGAACTCGCCAAGCGCGGCACCAAAGTCGCCCTCCACCTCGGCCACATTACGAAGACAGGATGGGGGGTGGTACCCCTTCAGTGATTCACCAGGCTGGTCTCTGCTCTGGTCCACTCCAGAACAGACTATGCGTCAGTGATATGGCACAAAATAGGAACTAACACATTGACGGTCAAAGCACTTCAACGCATAGACAACATCACCCAACACCTCGAGGGACCTTTAAAACCCACCCCCTCATCTTCCTCAAACATGACATGTGCTCAGCATCAGCCCTTGACAGACTGGAAACCAAACTTGAGCTAGGGATCATGCAACTCCTCACACTGCCTGACACCAACCCAGCCGGACTGCTGGCTCGCCAAGCCAGGAGATCCCCGAGGAAACACTTACAAATGCCCATCCACCATCTATTTAGGAACCCAAACTCTGTACTCTCAAAACTCGCTGGCCCGCTGGAAATCATCAACCCAGCGGACACATGTGACTGGCCCCACCCCAGATCATGCATGCTGGTAGCGAAAAACGCAAGCAGCCAAGCTGTTCATAAAGCAAATCACGTCTGAATGCCTTCTAACCAATGTGAAACTCCAACAGTGCTATGCTGTTGGCAGAGCTTGGAAGGGAGAAAGAACACAACAAATACTC
>KI569642.1:997-12581 GCA_000500245.1 Cronartium ribicola 11-2
GCCCACCATGATTTTTCCAGATTTTTCCTGGCACATGAAACAAGGTAATTCATTGCAGAAGTCTCAACTTTCATGAAACCCCATTTTTCTTCTAGGAATAAGTGAAAATATTTGTAGTGACAGCTGCCAACTAAGATAACTCAATCCAAAACTAAAGAAGGGTTTATCATATGGGGTTTGAGGGCTTTTGGAGCAGAAACCCAGATCAAATGCTCAAAGAATTTCTTGGATATAAAGCCTCATATGAATATCTTTGAATGTCTTTGTCAATGCTGTTGGAAAAGTCAAAAAATGGCTTGTATGAAAGGCTTGGACTGCAAGGGTCCCAAGATTCTTCCCCAACCACTCCTTGGATTGTCTCATCCAACTTACATTAGCTTGTTGTGTCTGTGCTCAATTGCATTTCAAATTTTGAAAGAGTTGGTTTTAAGTTTTGAGCTAGGGGAATACCCATTATGAGGGGAAGGAGGCGTAGAAATCTACAAACAAATGAACCTGTGGGCTACAGGATCAGAATAGTCTAGGCGGGTGCAAAGCCAGGAATGAGACAGAACAACGGACCTATGGACAGCAGGTCAGGACACAAGTAAAGGCTGACAGTGCCTGTGAAGAAGGTATGGTACAAACCTGTGGGCTACAGGAACAGAAAAGTCTAGGCAGGTGCAAAGCCAGGCATGATACAGAACAATGGACCTATGGACAGCAGGTCAGGACACAAGTAAAGGCTGACAGTGCCTGTGAAGAAGGTATGGTAAAAACCTGTGGGCTACAGGATCAGAACAATCTAGGCGGGTGCAAAGCCAGGCATGAGACAGAACAATGGAACTAGGTATGGGTGAACAAGAGACAAAGAAATAAATGATTTTTTTCAGTCAGGAGAAACACATTGATACACAAGTATATGAGAGAGAAACACAAAATAGTGAACATAACCAAGACAATACACACTTGTGGACAGCAGGTCAGGACACCAGTAAAGGCTGAAAGTGCCTGTGAAGAAGGTATGGTACAAACCTGACCAGACACAAAGAAAGGTAAGGGAGAGAGAAACACAGAAGAGGAAAAGAGAAACAGAAGATAGTGCAAACCTGTGGGCTACAGGATCAGAACAGTCTAGGCGGGCGCAAAGCCAGGAACAAGACAGAACAGTGGACCTAGGTATGGGTGAACAAGAGACAAAGAAATAAACTGAAGGATTCAAAGAGACAAAGAGAGATGAGCACCATAACACTCAATAGGATTTTTAGATTGTAGAGTACTTACTGATTCTTTTTGGTGAGGAAAAGAATCAGTAGGTGGGGGAAGGGGTGCTGGGTATAAAAGAGTGAGCACAGAAATCCACCCCCTGTCTTCACGGTATCCTCACTTTCCAAAGTAGACAACAGACACTACTAACAACCCTTGTAGAACAGTTCATCCATTCACACCATAGAACATGTGTGACTTGGCACATGTGTCACTAACCACCCACAAGATCACACACCCATTCAGGCCAGAGCCATTACCAAAGAAGGCAAGACTTCTGCTATGTCCTTCCACTACACAACACTCCATTCACAACACACTACATTCTTCCACTACCCCAATCTGTTCACAACACTATACACCATTCATTACACACCCCACTAACAGTAAGCCTTAGTGTTGAGTTGGTTTTGAAAGAGATGAAAGGTATACCAGGATTGGTAAAACCCAACAGGAGGTGCACTCAATTCCAACACTAACATATACTCAACAGGAGTCACTACAAAACTTTGACAACTGCCAAGGCCTGAGATGCTTCAGAAAAGGTGTCAAAAGGATCCCTGCTGATTTCAGGGGGAAAACTAATGTAATAGCTTGTGAATTCATATCATTCTTGAAATGGAAAATGAACTCATTGACCACTCACATGCTACACCAAGAGCTAAGGAAACTACCAATTCATCAAAGGTGCTATGGCCCAATAAAATTGTGCCTTCCAACTTCCACTTGTGTAAAAATGTGGATTGCAAGCCAGTGGAGAGACTATGAAAGTGACTTCAGACAATTGGAGAAAGTTCTTGGGCTGACATAATGGAACAGACCTGAGACCTAATTTAATATGTAATCAGTCATCTGGCAGCGCCATAACAACCCCAAAGAGAAATTGACTCAATAATAATTTCCTAGTTGGTTTCTGAGAAACAGGGCCCCAAGTCAACACCTATCGAAGGGTAGATAACACAGCTTAGAAAAACTGTAGTATAATACGCTCCAGTAACTGGATGAGTATTATCAAGTCTGATGATATTGAAAGAAGGAAGATTAGGATGATGAAGCAGTGAGATCAAGGCTCATGTGCAAACAACTATCTGGCTTGGTTGAAGTCCAAAGGGCTTGAACACACCTGAACATGCTCAAGTTTACTACCCTCTCATCATTATTTTCTAGTTATGTAGCTCCCACTTGATTGCAGTTTTGAGTCTTTTACAGTGCCAGAGGCTGACATAGTTACTGGTAGTGCACTTGTGTTACACTACTCTCATCTTATATAACACAATGTATTGCCAAACTTCCACATGATTACTCTATGTAATCATGTTTGTGTACAGTGCATGGGAATGCTGAGCAGTCCTCAGGACTGACACCTTTCTACACCTGTGAATGATTTCTGCAAGAAGTAATGACTATTCTTATTTGGATGATTGAAGGACAGGGAAAGAAGTGAGACTTATTGTCTAACCCAGCCTATATCTCCTCTCTCCCTTTCCCTCTTTCTGTACAGGGTGGGCAGGTGGTCAACAAAAGCTAGGGTATTGGCCTTATTCCAGAACTATGGCTTGAAGGTCATGGCATTTGCACTGTCAATCATATGAGCTAACATTCAATTCTTTAGTAAGAATGAAGAAAGATGATGATAGGAAAATTTATCATTTTGGAAAGAGTTGTATTTGGTGTGGAGAAGGGGGAAAACTATTTTACCTTTACTTGACCTTGAATCACTCATCCTTCATTTTCTCTGCCATCTTAGCTTTGGTTTTGGCACAGATAACTGACTAGCCTGGTTGGTAACTCTCACTGAAAGATGTGGCTTTCCTTTGACCCTGAAATCAATAAAATTGGCTAATAAACAGGACAGCTATGACCGTTTGAAGAACAGTCAATCAGTGTTCTCCAGTTTTGGATCAAATTTGAGTTTCTCCGCCTCAGATTGAGGAGATTGTTACAGAAGGCCAATCCCATGTACTTGAATCAATTTTGTTGATTCATCATAAATCATGAACCCTAAAAATATGAAAAGATATACATCATGAAGAGACAGCATCAGACAATACACTCTACATTTTTTTACTATTTTCCTTATGCTCATTGGCTACCAGAGAAATTTGTAATAAGTGGATTTTGTATTTTGAGCAGAATACATTAATTTTTGGGTAGTGTATCTACATGTCAGAACCCTTGGAATAGTGTTTTTATGTTCTTCATATATATGACCACACTGGTTCATGTTCCAAGAATTTCAAGAAGTGTCTTGCTCCTTGAAGATCCTGGGAATTGCTCAAAAAGGAAACAGTGAGTTGAAAGACTGTATAAAGTTATGGATGTTCAGGCTATCAATCCCACTGAGATCTTGAGGGTGTTGTTTAACGTGTTCAGAGACAGAGTGCATTTCAAAATATATTTCCGGACCGACAGGCCTTATAAATCCTCCAAGTGTCAAAGATGGATCAGCATCCTCTATCCTCAAGGTATGGTACACCAACTCAAAATATGTCACACGTAGCTGGGGTGTGAGTCCAATGTAGTTTTCCTTGAAACCCTGGAGAACAGATTCAAGTAGTTGAGCAAATTCACTTTTGTTGACTTTGCGATTCCATGGTATCTTTGCCAGCCTTGATGAAAGCTGAAAACTCTGTACCAGGTCTGGAAACAGTTTGAAGTGGTAATCCATGAGGATTCTTTGTCCTGATTTAATCAAGCCAGGGTCTTTTTTGTGTTATTTTATAAAAATTAAAATTATCTCTTCATCAGTGAAAGTTCTACTGAAACAGTGATAATCTTGAGTTTTGTGACTTACTTTTGAGAAATATGTGGTATTCGTAGTTCAAAGCAGACCAGTCTGGGAGGTTTAGACCACGGTTGAATCTACCCCACATCATGACCAAAGTGCTGGGTACTACAACATATTTTTTGAGATGATCAACCAAGTCTTGAAAAACTACTTGATTGAATGTGCTTGCTGCATTCACAACTTCCCAGATGATGAACCTTTGATCGAAATCAAATCGACTTGTCGGGGCTGTGTCAATGAGAGCCTCTAGAATTGGTTTGATTTTCCTTGAGTTTATTTGTTCTAAATTCCAAGTCGCAAATGGCGACAGAAAAGTCTTCAGCTCTGGATTCAAGTCTTGCTGGGCCAAAATTTCTTCAATAGTTTTACTCGCCCGAACTCTATGAAAATTCTGCTGGAACACAGGATCTGTCGTAATCAAGTCCTTTAGGCTTCCACTAAAACTTTCACTGTATCTGTCTAAGTGCAAGCATAAGCTGTGTATGAAGTTCTGTTGCCAGCTCAGGGAATTCTTCCCTATCATGACATCCCGAATTTTTCCCATGGCATTTACCAATGTTTCTTTTGAGGGTGGAAAATTTGCTACCAATAAAAAGTTATACAGCCAAGCAAAAGATTGGTTTATTTTGATACCCCCTGCATTTTGAAGAAACTCCAAGATGCCGCTGAGTAATTCCACCCTTCGTAAAACTTCTATCACCTCTGGTGAAGTACAAGTCATTAGCTTCTCTCTAACTGAGGTAATTTTTATCATGAAAGCTACGCACCACTGTTGATTGGTTTCGAGATTTCATTTGTCCAAAGTCTGTTCACTTCTTCATTTAGAATATTACCTAAACAATATACGTTAATATGAGCTGATCACTCTCAATCAAGTTGTCTTTCAGAAATGATATGATCGTTCATTCAAGTTCAAAAACATGACTGACCTTCAAGAAGGGAAAGCTCTATCTCTCCTCTCCACACACTCACGTCCTTCAGCATTTCGCGAACATGACCAGGTATATCTTTCACGGACGCATCCAAAGTGCTTGACAATATTCCAAGAGCCCAACATCTTTCCTTTACACTAAGGGTTGGTTTTTCAAGGAGCCCGAGGACCGCTTCCCTGATTGGAATGAAGGGATTTGACAAGCGAGGTTTTTTCCAGGCAAGAGGAACTGGGGACTTTAGTAGGATTTCAATCACATCTTGGGCTAATTCTTTGACCGCGGGATCAACCGCTTTCTGAAGAACAGTCTGAGCAAGTGCATAATCTTGTCGGTAAAGCTTATTGGTCAAAGCACTACTGTATTGTCTCAATACATTGAAGATGTTGAATTTTGGGGCTGGCTTTGAGACCGCAGAATTTTCTTCATCTGGTATGAATTTGAAGCCATGTTTTGGTATGTTGGCGTTGATTGCAGAGCTGCTGCCTGAGGCTAGCTCTTCTGCTCTTGATACATCAGTTGTTGGTTCCGGTGAACACGAAGTAGATTCTACTGTTTGTAGTAGTCTCTCCGATAAATCCTCTTCCCCTGAAAATCTAGCCCGGGAGACAGTAAAGAACTTTGAAGCAAGCCATAGGTGGATTAGTGATAACTTCATGTTTCTCTGTCAGTGGTGTATTGTGGTAGAAGCTCAAGATGGCTTTGAATATCAAGCTATTTAAAAGGTCTTTCTGAATGTTTTTGAAGATCAAGATTTCTTTCAGTGTGCCCTGAAAATTCAGCGGTGCTTTAAGGCAAGCTGTTCATGACTTGCAACTACGATTCGTGGCTGCAAATACACTGCCAACTCTTTCCAGCGTATGTCGAACGAGTTTAGACATGTATAAATTCTTCCGGTTAGGGCGGTTATTAGTATTATGACTTGGACTACTTGTAGCCCTGCTACACCTCGAAGACACGCAATCTCCGATAGGCTGTGGCATGTGCGGTGTTGAAACAGGTGTAAAATAAATGGTGAGGTTGGAACTCAAACACAAATTCATTGGCTTTAAGGATGCTTACGTCATCAAGAGACCTCGCCGCTATACAACCTCCATTGATAATCCGCCTCTAACCCTGACAAGCAATTGCAGCAAGCAGAAATTCCCCAGGTCCTGAACCGGCAAAGCCAAGAGAAGGGTTTTAGCTATAAACAATGATACAGATGTTTCAACAAAGTCCCACAATCCTCAACTGTCAAGTGTAGTTTCTTACTTCTTACCAACAATCCATGAAAGACCCCACATTTTTTTATTTTTTTTTTTTTTTCTCTTTATACTGTATTTGCTTCCGTGTTTTTTTTGTTTACATAAGCGAGTTTCGTTTAAAATTGAAACAGACTTCTTAGCTACCTGTGAAAGTTCTTTGCGACCTGACTTCACATTTTACACGGGTAACGAGTTGAAAATGCTGCAATTTTTGGAATGTGATTATTGGAGAACAAAGTTGAGCTGTCATTCTAGCGCTTGGTCTGCGGCACGATACGCACAAGGAGTAATTGTTTGGCAAGACGTGTCTTTGGGACCCTAGACAATGTATGCGTTACGGTTTCTGAAAACATTTGTATCATTGGCGCCAAACTTCAAACTGAAGCGTGCTTTGCTTTTTAGAAAGCCTGTGTAGGAAAAAAGAATCACAATTTTATACATGTATGTGAGAAATGGATACGGAAGCTTTGATTGCCAGATAGATCATCAACGGTATTCATTGCGGAATTGATCAGAAAAAACAGCTTCACAGACAAGAACACACCACCGCATTTGATTAGCTTGAATACTGGAGTTCAGGGAAAGGATAATTTATGAAGTTTGTACAGCATTTTATTAATAAAGCTCGTGGTAGAGCTATGGTAAACTTTAATATCACAATTTGTGTCTTTTCAAGTTCCAGTTCGTTTAGCAGGCATCGACTTCTTCTCCTTTCCAGCCACCTTTTTCCTCTTCCTTTCCATCGCTTTCTGTAACTTACGTTTATCTCGTGACAAGTGCTCGAACCTATCAGCAAGGATAACGTCCTTCTGATCCTCTACAAAACATTCATTCCCATCATCAGTCAACTTATTCAATCACAGATAAGAAGAATTGACTTACTCTTCTTGAGATAGTATGCACTCTTTCCCTCTTGTTGCTTAGCCTGTTCACTCGCTTCCCACTTGTTTAAAGCCTCTCTCGCGCTCTAACTTGTCGCGTTGTACTTCAGCATTCTCAGCTCTTCTTAAAGCTTCTTCCATTCGTCTTGACTCTTTTTCAGGTACAGCTGTTTTTCTTTTCTTAGCAATCATAAAAGCTCGACGTAATCCATCTAATTCAGCTTGTCTTTGAGATTGTAGGAAACCATAAGAACTTTGATAGAGTTCTGGATCGACTGCTCCAGATAGACTATCAAACCGTGGATCTCGGCACTCTAACTTAGGTATCTCTACTACTTTCTTTTTTCGTGTCACTGATCGCTTTGAGATCATGACCATTGGAGCATGTTCGTTTGACCTATGTTCGAGTCTTTTTCGAGGGGGCGGAGAAGTTTCGGTACGATCGATTTGCTTGGGTTTTGAATCGGGAAGAGAGGCTTTAGAATGTTGTGGTTGCTTCCGAGTTTTGAGAAGAGCTCCAATGGAGAGCTGAGCTGGATTCTCTGTGAATAAATGCGATGTAAAATTTGGTGTACCGTCAGTTTTGATGGATCAATTTAAATACGATATGGAACAGATAATCTCACACATACCTGAACGGGTTGGTCCCTTTCAAAAAAAAAGCGCATGAGGTAGACAAATGTGCATTTATCGGTCGCTTTTGAAGCTAAGGGTATATCTGATGGGATACTGATGCTATCATCATCATCTTCTGTTGAAGTAGCGTCCTCGAGTTCACTCTCGGCTATATATCTTGACATCTTTCGTTCCTCGGCCCATTCGTCTTCTGAGGGTAAGATAGTCTACCATCACCGCTGTCTGAGTCCTCATCCGATGAGATCTCACCTTGTTCGGGTGGTGGAGCAAGTTTGAATGATGAAGCTTGAGGCATTTTAAATTTTCATGAAGACACGCAGAAACGTGCAAACGATCCAAAAAAAATTGGGGACCAAATATGGGTTTACGTGGGTTATTCTTGTAAGTACTGTATGGGGTTTAGGAGGTTCAAACAAGTCGACCAGGTAGAGTCTGAATTTTTTTGGTGAGACAAGAGTTTCTGATAATTAAGTAATCAGATCCCACATCACCAGATCACATTAATCACACAGTACTTATCGAAACAAGAATTGAAAGGAGATCGTATCTGAAGTTTAAAGAACCATGGAAGAACCTAAACAAACGGCGACGGACCATGAACCTATCAAGGAAGAAAAATTCGACCCAGTAGAATTTAATGCACAATTAGACGCTTCACTTAGTCAACTTTATAGAACGGTCGAATCTTGGATACCAGCTCATTTGAGATCGAATCTTTCAAATGAACCACAACCATCATCTTCAAAACAATTTCAATCAACTCACTTGAGACAACCTAGGTAAGCGTTTTCTTTTTTTTTCTCAAAAAAAAACAGACGAACTTGTTTGTCAGTCATTAATCTTTGATTAGTTTGAAGGTTAGGTTTGGGTGCTACAGCTCGTCCGGTTGGTAGTTTATCTAATCAAGAGTTAAGAAGTCAACTGTTATCGAAAAATAAAGGCCCAATAGATAATGAGGAAAAGGAGAAGGTTGGAATTGAAGGAGAGGATGAGGTAGAAGAAGAAGAAGAGAGTCGTACTAAAACTTCTTTTAGCTCGAAGAATTTTAAACGTGAAGATAGATTTCAAGTACCATCAAAGTCTATACCTCAAATGTTGAATCAAAAACCAGTTGAAGTAAAAGCGATCGGTATAATAGGCACTCTATCAAAGCGTCAAATCAAGAAACTTAGGAAACAAGAAAGGTTGAGGCTCGCTTCTCTGGCTGAAAAGAATGAGAATCAAATGGACACAGAAGATGTGGGTTCAAATTCTTTTGTTGATCTCATTTCAAAAGCTTATACACTTTTTTTCTTCCTTTTTGTATGTTGTTAGTCTTCTGTACCCACATCTTGTTCAACATCAGGACTTAGTACACCACCAGATGAAAATACACCCAATCAACAAAAAGATCCTCAGCGGAGTAAAAAGAAGCAAAAGAAACGACATGAGAATGGAGTTGTGAGTGATTGTACCTGACTAAGCACCTTTTAATGTCTTCAAATTGACTCCTAAAGAACCAATGTTTGTGTTTGGATCTAGTCAACATCTTCAACTTTACCAACACCTCAATCAACTTCAAGCCTTAGTCCTACACCTGAAAATATTCTCTCTTGTCATCCTAATCATCAATCAGACATCAAACGGAACAAAAAGAAGCGTAAAAAGTCTAAGGATATCACTAATGTTACTGATACGATTGTGTCTTCTTGACTATCATAATCCATCTTGTTTCGTGAGTATTCAGGTTCCATACAGTCAAGGCAGCACAAAACAGCATTTGTATCTTCATGCGATTTTTTTTTTGGTGAAACATTTTTTTCGCATGATGCTTCAACCGATAGCCTTTTTTGTGTTTGATGAGGGGGGTTTCTATTTTTGTTTGCGGAGCATGTGGTGATGATGATTGTGATCATGAAGTGTTTATACCATCGAACGAAATTGTTCTTTTGCTGTGTTTGCAGGCGGGCTTTTTATCAGCTTAGCATTAGACATATTGTCTGATATATACAGTATTTAGTATCTGCTTGTTTGAATATCCCAACTCCAGCGTGTCCAACACGTTCAGCAAGTTTTGCTGATCACTGGAATGCTCATCACATGAAAGAAAAGAATCAAAAACTGTAATACTGCCCGTGCTAATTGTAAGCATCAACACGTTTTAAATAAGTCTTTGAGCTGTTAGGCAGACTTTTTGTAAATGACTTTGGGTAATTAGCAAAAGAGTTAAGAGATGGAAGTAGAGGACAGTAAAAGTGAATGTTGGCCCCGCCTCACCAAAAGTGTACAATTTTTTTTTGGAAATCAACTGAAAGATATGCTAGGTAATTCTAACAGTAGTACTTCGTTGGTACATCTTTCATATCACTTCTCCAACTTTTCCTTTTGAGAGTTTTTTTTATGATACCTGGAGCTGCGGAAACTGGGAACTATTGAGAACTAGTTCCTTTGAGAATTGCTCTCGGTCGCCGCAGGTTTGAAGATGTTCTCGACCCAACCAGCTAGTGTAATCGCCGAGCAAGGGCATTATATTCGCCTATAAGCATTTTACCCTGTCGAAACGATTGTAGCTCGAGAAGGGCGTTCTCGGAAGCGTATTAGTGACCAAAGGTGTCGGTAAGGGCGGCGAGGAAGCTATCAACCGAAGTCAAGACGCTAGTTACGAAGGGCAAACCTCCGATGTGGTAGGGGTCGGTGACTTGCTGGGCCGCACCGTTTTCGGACATTAAAGCCATCCACCAGAAGGAGGCCGCAACCCGTAGGATGCCGAGCAATCTATGCGATGCGTCGGGAATCGTCCGCAAATTGAGACAAGAAGGAGAGAAGTTGGTCAAGGATGACAAAAAGAAATTGTTTGAGCTCGGAGGCATCACCGGAGAAAGATAAGTCGGAAATGACTTTTGGCTCTTTCGAGCCTGTGGAAGAGATCAGGGAAAAGGATTTGAACTTCTCGTCGAGCATGGAAAGGATCTCCGACTTTGCTTTGTCGAAAAGGAGAACTTGTTGGTCACTGAGCGCGGTGGTTACGGTTTTGGGATGATTCTTGAGAGAGGCCGTGATGGCGTTACTCAAAGCGTCCGAGTGAAGGAATTTGTTTATTGTAACTGTGAGGCGGTCGGTGATTGCTTTCTTAAAGGGTGTTGAATCGAGAAGAACAGCGGTATGTTTTTCCAACGCCTCCGAGATGATGGTTTGTAGCTTGTCGTCGTCGGACATGATGCAACCTGGGAAAGTAGTCATAGGAAAGAAGTCTTACGATGAAGAGGATGTGGAAGAAAAGAAAAGATTTTTGATCAGAATATATTGTAATAACCACAGTCCGGGACTTTGGACTACTTACTTAGTTTAAATTGTTGGTATGCTTGGACATGTAGGATGAAATGACTCAAACAAATATAATATTTCGATGGAGAAAACAGAAACAACTACACCACCAAAGCTTTTTCAGGTCTGGCTCACGTCGCAAATATATTGCGGGCAGGAGTTACCGTGGGCTGACGTACATAAATTTATGGCTAGAGTGCACTGAAGAGGTTTGTGTGATTGCATTGTAGCTTTCAAACTTTTCTGTTGCAAAAAGGCAGGCCAGCACCTCATGACACTTGCCTCCTCGACTACTAGTCTTGTGGAAGAGCCCTGTATTTACGACCCATACACCGCGCCAGGGAAGCCCCAATGACTCCGGCTCCGAACGAGTCAGAGTCGGAGTCAAGACAATCTTGTTACAGAAACGACTCACCGCGAGTCGCATGTGTACCAAACAACGACTCCTGCGGATTTAAAGGAGTCGTTGTTTACATATGCATGGAGTCAGGAGGATTTCTGAGTTCGTACAGATTTTTACCACCTGCACGTGACCTGCCTCCCGTGACTGCGCAA
>KI569649.1:0-13865 GCA_000500245.1 Cronartium ribicola 11-2
CCCCCAAAAATGAGAATTAAATAAAGAGTGATTAGTCTTTTAAAATGAAGGAGAAAAGAATGACCTCTTTTTTTTTTGAAAGAGAAAAGTACTAACGAATTTTAAATTTTCATCACTACTAGCTGTCACTACAATTGTACCATCAGGACTTAAAGCCGAATGTAAAATTCTGGTTTCATGTGCTTTTGTAATATCAGCTACTAAATTGAAATTCGGAAATGTATATATACTAAAATTCATATCTGGCATTCCATGTGTACATAAAAATTCTCTTGCATATGGATTAAAAATGATTGAAGTAACTTGAGATTTAGTTTCTAAACTTTGTAATCTAGATGAAGTATTAACGTTCCAAAAATGTATCATCTATTATTGAAAGAAAAAATGAAAATACAGGAATGAGTATGACAGGATTGATTATGAATTTTTTTTGGGATATGAATTCAAAAGAGACGAAATGAGATGGGCTTACTTTATCTGAAGTTCCACCACCTGTTGCAAGCATATTACTTTGCCAAGGACACCAAGCAATAGCTTTTACAGCCGCTCTATGATTATTTTTAGTCATCCTAGGTTCATTGACATTTCTAGCATCCCAAACGTTTACAATATTATCATTAGCACCACTTGCTAATAAACCAGGAGAACCATTTGAGAAACCGTCAATTGAATCAGGTTTCCAACTTAAACCACAGATTTCAGCTCTATGTCCAATCATCTCTGAAGCTTTATGTTGTGCTGCTTGTACGTCATGATTCCAAATGCTACCATCTAAACCACCAGATGAAAGTGTAGTACCACTCCAAGATAAAGTTGAAATTCTATTCTCACGTCCCAACATTTTCCTTAATAATCTGCTCTCTTCTACATCATAAATTTGTACTACTCCATCCGAAGTTCCAAGTGCTAAATATAATCCATCTACTGAAAATTTTACACTAGAATAATAGCTTGTTTCTTCAACTGAACATAATAAATTAACTGTACCTGAATTAGCATTCCATAAGTAAACTGATTCTCCTAATGCTATTGCTAATATATTTTCATTTGACCAATCACATAAATTTAGATAATAATCATCTATTAATCCTGGGGCATCTAAAACTCTTTCAGGCATATTTGATATCATTCGACGTGATTGATTTGATGTAGCTTTCCCTCTTTCTCTTGTATTTGTTTCATCTCTTGAATTCCTTGGTACTCTTGAACTCGTTGGTACATCTGCACTAAAAGTTAATATACGTGCATTTAAATCTATACCTAAAGCTGATGAAATTTCATGATTATATTTAGTATCTGTATTATTTGATGAATTATGATCTCTTGAATTTAAATCTAATGCTCCTCCATCAACATCACGTGGAATATATCTATCTCCATTCGGTGCCTGTCAAGAAAAAAAAAACAGAACAAATTTTAAAATGAGTCAAATTGTAATGATGATAAAAGTGGATAGATTTATGTTGGATAGAGAGATCAAAGTTATATTTTACTTTACGGTTATTTATTGAAGAAGTAGATGATTTTTTAGATGGTGAATTACTCCAATCTTTTTTGACTACATCTCTGCCTAAAACTTCATCGCGACTGATGATAGGTAAACCAGATGTTAGACGATTATTGAGTTTTGAGTTTGTACGTAAATGACCATGAGATCTCGAAGGTTTAATTGGACTATTTTTATTATTGATTCTAGATTGATTATTGATATTGATGTTATTGTTTGATGATGATGTTGAAGCTTGTTGTTCGAGTGATAACATTGAGAAATTTGATAGTAGTGGATTAGTTGATGAGACGGTATGTCGTTTAGTTGGACTGGGTGCCATGACGTTATAGTCGTTTTACAATAAGATTATCAGGTGTGATTTGATTTGTTTTTTCTTTTATCAAAGTTGAGGCTGAGGTCAAGATGGTTAGAGAAATCGTTAGAACGCGTTTTGGTTTATTTTTTCATTGAGTGAGTTGGTTGGATTCAAGCCGGTCCCGGACCTTTTCGTTTCATTTCCATGTCAAAATGGCCCTGGCCTGCGGATCGGATACCCACCCATGAAAACGCTCGTCCAACCACACTCAACTCTCGAGAAGTTTAGACTCTGTTGTAGTAGAAACTCTGCCACAGAAAGGATACTTGGACCACAAAACAAAGCACAACAAAACTTGTTCCGCACGCAAGACTAGCATGACTGAGAACCCATCAAAACTGACATCTTGCACTACAGGTTACATTTTCCACGTGCCACAGAGGCGCCTTGAAACCTGCATGCATTCATCAAAATTCTATCATCTACTTGTATATTTACCATTCTCTCATTCAAACCAACTTCCCTCTGAGGAAGAGAGACACGCCGGTCAAAAAAAAACAATGCAAAAAAGAAAAAAGAAACATTGGAGTGAAAAAAAACTGCAGATGGTTTGCAGATGGACAGATGATGAAGGCAAAAGGCAAAGAGTTAGAATGAAATGAACATAATAAAAAGGGAAGAGCATATAATATGGAAGAGATCATATAACAAAGTTTGACTTATTATCAACTTCAAGAGGTGACATGAAGAATTACAAGAGCAGATGATACCAAAAAAAAAAGAAGAAGAAAAAAAAAGAAACATAGACCATACAGATAGCTAGCTATCTCCTACTTGCGACCGAACCAAGAGGCTCGCTTAGAAGAGTCTATAATGTAAGAGAAAGATTTTCTCTCATAAGTTCTTACAGTTAATCTTCCCAATCTAATTAACTAATTTGAAGGACTCACCTGTTAGATCACTAGTAAGCCCACCACCACCACCACCTCTCAAAGGTTTAGCAATCCTGCCAAAAACTAAACCACCACCAACTGGAATATTCTCTTGCTGAGCTCTAGCTTGATTTAATCTTTCTCTAACTGCATTCAATTGAACTTCAAATTTAGTATTTTGAGCGTTTAATTTCTCTTGAGCTTCAACTAACATACTCTCTAAACTACTTATACGCTCATTTCTAGCTTTAAGTTTACGTTCAGCTATTGCTACATCTTTCTTTAACATACTATTTTGTTCTACTAATTGCTTTTGTACATTAGTTAATTGATCTAAATTTCTAGTCAAAAATTCCATCTTTCTTTGTTGTGCTTTTGAATTTGAATTTCTTAATACATTATTGTATTGCTCTCTTGTCTCATCTAATGATATCTCTAATTCGATCACCTGTTTTTTTTTTCATTTCATAAATTACAACTCAGGTTTTTTTCTTTTCAAAAATAATATATTTTGAGATTTTCACTTACCTTCTCACAACGATTTTGGAGATCTCGCATTAAGCTCTTCTTCATGGTATCGAACTCTGATAATTGACCTGCCATTGTCTTTCGAATTCTTTCCATATCTTTAGCGCTCTCAGCTAAATCTTTACCTCCTTCTATCCCAGCTGCTGTGACCGCGAATGCTCGCTATCATTCATCAAGTAGCATATGATTAATACAATTTATAAATTTATTCAAAATCAAATAATTCAACGTCGAAGCTCACCTTCAACTCCTCATTGGCACCTCTGAGATTATCTATCGTCACTACTAAGCTACGGTTCTCATGAGCTTTGATGTCGAGTTGTTGTTTTAGATCAGTAATCTCGAGCATCGTTGCTTCTCTCTTAGCTATCGTCTGAGCTTCCAACTTAGCTTTGATCCCTTCAAGTTCATTGATGTCATCGTTCCCATTGATTCCACCCGCACCTACAGCAGCTGAAGCACGCTCGAGAAGATCTTCGTAATCCTGTTCAAGTAATCCAAGCCGATTCTCTAGCTCCTCCTTCCGTCGACTCAAGAGGTCAATTTCCTCTTGAGCTTTCTTCGCTCGTTCATTTGATTCATTGGCTAAGATCTGGGAATCAGTGAGCTGCCGCTTGAGAAGAACAAGGTCTTCGGCTGTTAATGGTCTATCAATATTAGCAGCATCATCTAATTTTTGTAGCGTAGCCCTAATAGCGTCCTCTTTTTCTGAGATCGCTGTCTAATTTTATTTGATCCAAAAATTGATGATCGAAAGTTAATTTAAAAATCATCTACCCAAAAAAGGAAAAAAAAAAAAACTTACAGATTCAAAACCCGCCATTAATTGTGCCATCTTCTCAGCTTTCTTCCTTTGTTTACTTTCATCTGTGATTGTTTTTTGAGCTGATTTAAGTTCAGATATCGTTTTCTTTAATTCTTCTAATTCATTAGTTAAATCATTATTTTGTTCCCTAATCGCATCACCTAAAATTGTTGCTTCTTTGTTCTCATATGATAATTTTTCAACTTGAAGTTTTAGATCGTTTAAATCGCTGGCCATCACTTTGTTCTCCTGATAACGATTTCAATTCATGTTATTATTTTTTCGAAATTTGTATTGAGAAAAAGTATATCAATTTTAGGTGAGTGCTTCATTTGCAATAAAGATAGATAGAGAGAGAGAGAGCTGATGTGGAGATAAAAAACAGAAGTGAAAAAAAAGCTAAAAATCGAGACAACCGACGAACCGCAGACATACTTGATTCCTGCTCTTTAAAAAAGCTTAACTCTTCTTGAATTTCTTGCATCTTACGTTCTTGTTTAGCTAAAGCTTCTTCTTTCTCAGCTAATTGATCGCTTAACTCGTTCTCTCTTCTTAGAAATTCTTCACGTTCATCTTTCTCGAGTGACACTGTAGGCGTGCCTGGTCTAGCTAACTCTCGTAAAGCGTCAAGAGCTGGGTGACTGGGCGTGCGACCTGAAATCGTCCCTCCTGGTGTACTTGGCGTCTCACGTCCGCTTGCACCTGGCCTAGGAGAGACGGCCGCGCTACCAATGGTGACCAGTCCAGCATCGTTGACAAGTAATTTGACCCCGAGAGCTTTTTCCATCGTCGCCCACTCCGCTTCATCTACGTGACCACCACTCCTCCAAATTGTTAACTCGCCCTCAAGTAGACTAATATAAGATAACTGTTTGCCAGTCTCGCTCTGTGCCTTCTTGAGTAACGCTTTCAGTTCTGCTGATGAAAGTTCAGCATTGACACGGGCCTTATTCTTGATAGACTTGGCTCGCATCCCAAATCGGAGTGTTGAGAGTGTTTCGGCCTCGTTATAGGATGATGGTGAACAATTGATGACAAGAGTAGTACGCGAGTTACCACCGAGAGATTCTTGTAGGATCCTAGTCAATTTAGAATCTCGATAGGGGATATGTGCAGACTATTGGGGTGAACAGGACAGAGGAATAATTTCCAGGAATGTGAGTTTTTTTTTTTTGAAAAAAAAAAGGACAGAGTAATTAGGAGTGATGAAATTTTACAAGTAGTCGCGTGAAGAGAAAAAAGATAAGAGCGCACTTTACCGTCTGTGAGCGCATTGATGACCATACCTAAGGCTGAAAGACTCTTATTAATCTTTTTAGCCTCTTCTAATGTTTGTCCACTCGCACCCGTCTTGCCAACTTTTTCAGAACCAGCTAAATCGACTAGGAAAAGATTACCGCTCTTCTGCGTTCCAGTTTCTAGATGACGTTGCTGAATAGTAATAACAAAAATTGAATGTGATCGAGAAGATTCGGCGTTCATAACTAAGGATTAGGATCATGACCAAATACGAGTGATGAGCGAGGGTGGGTAGTAAGTTGGGTCAGGAGAAAGGTAAAAGATCAGACTTACTGGTAGACGAAACTTTCCTGGCTTCGCCACCCTGTTTCATGATTTGATAAACCTCTGGGGCACTACCTACATAAAAGTCTGAGAGATTCTTGACATAAACCCCCCGACTTTTATCCTCGTGAATTGGTAGATTATCATTGTGTGCTAATGAAAAAGGATAAAAAAAAAGACAATCAAAACTTTGCAAAATGAGCACAATCGTGTTGTGAGGACAAAAAAAGAGTGAAGGGTGGTGGACTCACGCGCAAGTAGATCTCGAATCTTTTCCATATAAATTTCCATATAACTCACTTTAACTAGATATTCAATATTTTCAGGGCTAGCCAGTATAGAATCGAATATATGTTCGGTAATACGTGGGATGATACCCTTTAATTCACCATTATCTATATCGGAACCCTATTGAGGAGAATGAACAAAAGTGTGAAAAGGAGAGAAAAAACCATGTGAAAGTTTATTAAAGCTGACCATCATCGTGAAAGTCTTTCCTGAACCAGTTTGACCATATGCAAAAACTGTACCGTTATAACCTCCCAGGACATCTAAAGTGTTCCGAATTTTACAAAAGTGTTAGTAGAGTTATGAGTGAATCAAAAGAGAAAAAGAGAGAGTTTCTGAAGTTAAACTGACCTTCAACGATACCTTTGACACCATATTCGAATACCTCAACTTGTCGAGTTCCCATTGGGAAAACTCGATCGAAAGTGAAACCGGCTGCATCTGGACCTTTCATACCCTCCTGAGACTTGAGTTTGACACTATTACCCTCATCATTGATGATCACAATCGGCTCGTTACCGGCTTCCTTGAGTTCCAGTGCATTAGGTGGACGGAAACGACAGACGACCTTGACGTTGGACATGACGAAGGATGTGAGGACAAGGTGACTGATTAGGTTGTTCTTGACTTGAATCGAGCTGAGTTAATTGTATCCAGTAGTGTGTTATGATTTGATATGAGAAGTGAATTGAATGGGATACTTTAAATAAAAATAGGTTGACTTGAAGGTGAGGCTTCAAGTATGTAAAGGTCAGATAGTCTTGAGCAAGTTCGTTATGGAGCCTAGGTAGTCCGACCATAAGAAAGAAGACAAAAATTGGGATTGTATTACAAATTACACATCAAGCATAACCTATTGTAGATCGTGCGGTATGTTAAAACAAAAGCACTTTAAATGATAAAAAAAAAGATAGTCTTGGGCGGGTCGGGTTCTTTTCATTCGCGTCGGATCGGATTATGGATTTAAATATTTATTCGTTCTCTCTCTCTCTCTTTTCATCAATTTGTGAACGTGAAATTCATTTTTCTCAGTCCTCTAATCACTCAAGTCTTTTCTTTGTCTTTTATATCCTTGTTCTGTTTCACTACCTTTAAATACAGTTTATCCTACAAATAAAGGATGCCCACTACTATAAAAAGATCTGCCCTTGTTCGATTTTCAAGTCGTGGAAAACAAACCTATTTTTTTCAAAAAAAAAAAGTGCAATTCCTATTATTGATCAATTAATTTTAATTATCAACACAAATATTTTCGAGTTGTCCCGGGGTCAGAAAAAGTGGCACTATCCGAGACTTTCAAATATCCGGCTACATATTTGAGTGGTTGGGAATAGACCGGATCCATCCAAATAGAGCTGTGCTTGATCCTTCAAATTGATACAGTCTGACTTTGAGCATCCCTAGAGTTGAGCAACTCTGACAAGCATTTTCTTGATATCTTTTATTAAATAAAGTCCAGACATGGCCATGTGACAGTAAGCCGGACTGAGAAAGAAACTGACAATGCATGTGTATATTGGATTGTTATAAAGTTTAGCTCTTTGATTGATGAAGGAGAAGCATTGTTTTGTGAAGTCATTGTAGCCAAAAGGCGAGACTGAGATATCAATATCTTTAATAGCCAAGTACATCGTCAAGAATTCTTTCCAGATATCACCAAGGAAGGTATTGGCACATTCTAAATGAGCCAGAGCATTGAACATCAGTTCAAGAATTATCACCAGAGCTTTATTGTCAGTGAAGTGATTACAGGTTCTTATAAGTTGGCAAACCTCTAGTGGAAAACTTGGAGTCAGAATTTCTTGGTCTTCATTCATCTTAACTCCTTTCAAAAGTCCAAGTTTGTACTCATTGACAGAGAGGCACACCTTGGAAAAGGTAAATCATTGGGTGATGAAGCTTATTGTTATATATTTTTGACTCTATTCTGTTTCCTCCAACTTGCCGAGTGTTTGCTAAAAAAAAAAAGTGTGAAGATAGAAAGTAATTGATTATCTTTTTAATTATGGCTACATCTGATTTCATGAGTTGGTGATCAAGTAAGTCCTTTGCAAGGTTGTTGACCATCTGTAAGATTCAAGAAAGTCTAAAAACATGTGGATGAGTTTCTTTAACAAAAGACTGCATTGATGTAAAGAGACAAATGAATCAATTAACAAGCTTGAAAACTGAAAGTCAAACCACTGAATAACATCAAAAAAGAAAAAATGAAGGGGGTGGAATTTGGCCATTGGAGATGGCAAGTCAGTCACCACAGCATATATTTGATCCCACCTGATGTCCAACCTTACAGGAATTTTGTCTAGCAAAGTAACAATGTTTTCTGACTGAGGTGTGTTAAACTTGGTGAAGATTGAGGGCATCAAAAAGTTGTTTAGCCTGAGTTCCATGCAAGATCAGTACCACATAGATACTGTTTTGTGTGACATTGGCCCAACCATCTTTAGATACAGCAAGTCCACTTTCTTCTACAAGATCTTGATGCATTTTCAGTACACACTTAGAATGAAGCTTTGAAAGGTTCTGTTTGATCATCATGTATCCAGAAGGAGGTTTGTAAGGGAAACAGAGAGTAATTCTTGAAACTTTCTGAACTTTTCATTATGGAGGAAAGAGAAAGGAATTTGTCCTGTAATTAAAGACTTGAGATGAACTTGATTAATGTCATTGATTTTAGCCTGGTATTACTCATGGAAGTGGTGGAGAGATGACTTGGTAATTGAAATTATGGATAACCTTCTCTAAATAGAATTATATATGTCAGGGAGTTTCTCATGTAAGGCTACTACCTGCCTTGGTAATAAGTCTACACTGGTACACCCAGGTGTAGACTCCAGTTAGATGTTCTCCAATGAGAGAGTTTGAGAGGACTGGTCTATCTGAGACTAGGGTAATTATCAGGGAGACCTACAGTTGAGCACCACAACTGCCTAGCTCCAATCCTTGTATTCCAAGAAGATACTCTTATGTCTGCTTTTAGTGATTTGTCTTGGCTTTTGTGAGTCCCCACTGACAAAGGGTCTACAAGAAACTAAGATTTACCAACCTGGATTGTGGCTACTAGTTACTCACACCTTGTCAGGGAGATGCTTCTGTAGGGCAACCCTCCTGGCTATTTCTGGATGAAGGAGAAGCTAAATCAAGCTTTAATACTCCCAGAAAACAAATAAGAAAGTCTGTATTGGTAACACCAAGTACAGACTTCAGTTAGTTGACCTCTAAGGAGAGAATTTAAGACTACAAGTTGATTTATAAGAGTTCCTGTGAGGCTTTTGCTTCTGTTGGCTAAGCTCTCACTTGAAATGTGTTAATATGTAATATTTATCAGGTGAATATTATCAGGATCAAGGGTTTCTTCCCCAATTCCTCCAAGTAGTGCAATACTAGGAGGTAAATGGGCACTGTGAGTCTACTGGGTAAGCAAGAGAACCAGCCTGTCTGGATCACAGTGAGGAGGCTGAATCCCAATTTAGGGCTTTACTCAGCTGGCACTAAGACATTTTCGTCTTCATCCTCAACTAGCTCCCTCTCAAGAACCCTAAAGATAAGAGGGAGGAGCTTCCTAGTTGAGGAGCAGTGAAGATAAGGTAGTGTAGACCTTTAAGATTGAAACAGAGTTTAAAAGAAAAGACGAGGTGCTCAAGCTATTTCTATTAATAGAATAATCACCACACCCAGAGTAGGGTGAATGATTCTATATCTATCTTAAGAGAGGAAAGCTCAGGGAGCACCTTTATTAGTGTCTCAAGCTGTTAGAGTGTCCAATCTATGATCTCCTTTTCTCAGAGGGGGAAGGAAGACTTCTGGGACCTCCTTTTATATCCTGAGTCTTCCAACTTCCTTCACTATAGGTATTTTCTTTTAACAGGGGCTACCCTAGCCCTGTTGATTTGTCTTGTGATGAATGATATCTCTTGATATCATTCATTACAACTTACTAAGATTATGTTACACTAATTTATCTTATATGTAATACTTGTGTAATGCTATCAGGTGGCTTTGTATATGTGTTTACAACTCTTGAAACTGAGCTTTAGAGGTGTTTATTCTAATGTTCACTGTAACATTGCAGTCCAATGGTACTTTGTCAAGTACTCAGGGCTGACAGTTCCTTCCCTTAGCTGAGTGCCTTGTCTTATAACTGGGCAAAGATTTATCTGCAAGAGCCAGATTCTGAGAATACAGGCTTAGCTGAAGGTGACAGCTCTTGCTCCTTCCTGTACTGGTGTTCTTTGTCTCAAACCCTTGGTGAGTCTTCACTTTCAAGGGATCCTGGAGGGGAAGGTCAACCAGACCTTATCAAGGTGATAGGTGACCTTTCTTCTAAATTACACCTTTTGAATCTTGCACTATTGAGCAGATACTTGTTATATAAGTTATCCTCAATATTGTGCTGTTGGTTCTGTTGTGGTGGGTGTGGTAAAAGGTGAGGAGAGGGGAAAACTCTTGGGCAGGAGAGAGGGGTTTTTATACCTTTCAGGTTGCCTTCTCACTTTTAGGATGTGGGCTGGCTTGTGGTTTCAGCCCATGCTATTACAGGGCCATGTAGGCCCACCTGTGGTTAGTTACTCTGATGACAGGGACTGGTATGTGGCTCCTGGAATAAGTATACCATTCTTATGACTCTTGAAACTGAGCCTGAGGTGTGGTTTCAATATTACACTATTTCTTACATATGTTTTACCCATGTGATACATCCTTTACATATATGTAATACATATGTTACATTATGTTTTACAGCTTATTACACATGAATAATATATGTAATCATGTCTTGGTTCAGTCTATGGAACTGTTGCGCAGTTCTCAGGGCTGACACACCTATAACCCCTTGCACTATTGATCACATGACTATATATAAGTAGCCTCAAGGGTATGCTATTGGGTTGTTTAGATGGTTGTGGTAAAAGGTGAGGAAAGGAGAATTTTTGCTGAGCAGGAAGGGAGTTTATATACCTTTCAGCCTGCCTTCTCCCTCACTGTTGAGCTGTGGCACAAGTTGTGGTCGCCCAATGCTATTGACTTATCATTGGTTCAACTTGTGCTTACTTTCATAATTCTTATTGCAATGCTTTGTCAACAGGCCTTTCAATAAGAAAGATATGCTCATGACTCTCAATACTGAGCCTGAGAGGTAATTGGTACAAGTGTATACCTATTACAATTGCTCTTTATATGTATACTGATTATTACAGTGGTAATTACATATACCCATATCTTGTCATCTTTGTACTTGCCTATGTACACTTCTTGTTATCCTTGTAATTACATATTTTCTCAAGTATTATATATAATCAGTTCATTGACAGTCTGTGTGAATGTTGAGCAGGCCTCAGGGCTGACACTATGGAGAAAAATTTAGGCACATCAGATGAAGGAGGTGGCATACAGTTATTTTCTCCTGATTAATCTTGGATTACTTGTAAGTACTCCAAGAGCTGATCAGCAGTTATCAATTTGAATTCAGTCACCAGATGCGCCTGAAGAGAGTGCAGCTTGCTGACCAGAATCTTCTCACAATATGTACATCTATGTTTGCATTGTCCCATTCCTGAATCACTTTCCTGAAACATGAGGAATCCAGTGCATTGTACGGTGCAGTTTGTTGCTGGTTTGATCCAGTTGTGCATTGTTGAATCTTTGGCCATTTTTGAATTCTTGGATTTGATCCTTTTGGCTTTTGGCTTTTGGCATGGCAATATCAATTAGTTAAGATAGAGTTCAAATGATTATTGGTCTTGAGATTTTAGGACTGGGATTGTGTAATAATATATGCAAAAGGATACACTTAACTTCTGTAACGTAACACATACATAACTACCAGATGAGACGATGTAAACAACTACTGTAACTACTGCAACATAATAACAGAATATGAAGATTTTTTATTAGTTGCATAAAGATCTACTTAAGGAATTAAGTATATAAACTGTGGAAATTTGCTTAGTTTTAGGTTTCTTTCTTTTTCAAATTATTATATCTGTTTTCTTTACCTTCATGTTTGAGTTCATGTGCTGCAATGCTTATACAAAGACAGCCTTATACACATGACAATCTAAGATCCTGAATATCTGGACTACCAACATTGCAGATTGGGGAAGGTGAAAGAACTATTCATCATTATTTGAGGGTGTACCTCAATTTTTCAACCCTGACCCTCAATACACAATAGCAGGCATGCCAACCCCATTTTGAGTTTCAAAGGCACACATTTTTGTGATTTTCTCACCATGCCCACAACCTGAGAAGAATGGGACAATTGAACAATAAAATTGCATACTTTGATTCATTTTGAGAGTTCTAGTTTGGGACTCCAGACCTCTGAATGCTTCTGGAGTATGGCACTGTTTTTTTTTTTAATTCATTTCTTTACCTGCATATATGAGCCTGTAAAGCTATCATGTACTAAATATGTCTGAGAACATTTAAAAACCCATGGCTGTTTGGGAAAAGGTGTGCTCATTGGCTGTTTATAGATTTTCTGCAACAAGATTATTGACACTGATGAGAGGATTATAAAAGTGAAACAAAGCAACAACAAGGGTGGTGGAGTGGGGATCAGCGCTTGTGGAGTAATAGGAGTCAAGATCAATCTGGTGGCTCTAGGCCTTCTGGAACAGGCTTGTGGTTGATTTCTGCCCATTTCCACTGCTATTCAACTGCCATGTGTCACCAACCAAATCAGCAACAGCGGGTAAGGCCTTGGATTCATGGAGGATCGATTTATTGAAGTGTAGCTTGAATGTTTTTGTGTTTTTTGGGAGGTCTTGTTGTGGTTTGCTGTGAATAGAGCAGATAAATAAAAAAATGGTCAAATTTTTCTGAGCCTGTGTTGCATATGCAATCTGGACTTGGTCTAAGATGTCTTGAGTGGGGATAGTGAAAAAGAGGGATCTGACCACTACATAGTTGGGTTATGGATGCTATCAAGTCCTTGTTTGGTAAGTCTATTAGTCCTTTAAAGATCTTGTCAGGTTGTGGTTTGTGACCTAGCTTTTTGGTATTTTGTTTTGTGAAGTGTGGTGATGACTTGGTACACTCCTTAACTGTGACTTGAATCCTGCTAAACTTGGCTTAACTATGTGTGATGGTGGTAGTTTTTGGGTGGCTGTGTCCTTGGCTAATTTGTCAACACATTCCTTTCCAGGTATCCCTTTGTGTTCTGGACACCATCAAGTTGTGATCTTTACACTAGAAATGTTTTCACTTATTCATAAGGGTATAACACCCCCCTGCGGAATAATTTTTCCACCCTATATTCCTGCCTGGAATAATGCATGCTAAATCATTAGAAATCCAAAATGACCGCCCAGCTGGATAGTACATCTCAGCCTGCTTTTCTTCCCCCTGAGCCTACTCAGTTCAGCTGAKCCCCAAACCCAGACCCTGGSACTGGGGACCAGGTTTGGGGATTGGACCTGCTTCTGAGCATCCCAAAGCTCCGGGTACTGAGCATTGGGAAACTCCGGTAACTGAGCATTGGGAAGCTCTGGGGACTGAACATGCCAAAGATCCGTTGACTGAGCATCAGGAAGCTCTGGGGACTGAGTGTCAGGAAGCTCCTTTGACTGAGCATTGGGAAGCTCCAGGGCCTGAGCATTGGGAAGCTCCAGGGACTGAGTGTCAGGAAGCTCTGGGGACTGAGTGTTGGGAAGCTCTGGGGACTGAGTGTTGGGAAGCTCTGGGGACTGAGCATTGGAAAGCTCTGTCAGCCTAGATCTAAAACAGTTGGTGTGATAACCACAAAATTGGGATCTAGCTACTATGGCTTTTTTACTCAGCTCTTATAATAGTGGTTCAATGACCCTATAAGGCTGGATTTATTATAACAGCTAATTTAAAGTGAATATATTCACTGGCTGAAACTAGGCCTTATATGATTATAATCAGGCACTAGCAGAGGTTATTAATTATTGGCCCTCTCTTCTCTAACTCTTATTGGTT
>KI569678.1:0-12726 GCA_000500245.1 Cronartium ribicola 11-2
TTTTTTTGAGGCAAAAGTGGTTGAGATTCCTCGGTAAAAAAAAAAAAATGAGTGTACAGTATTCGCAAGAAGCTGGCACACAAAACCCTTCTTGGGTTTAGACACCTGTTCTTTGGTAAGGAAAGGTGCAGAGGGCTTGCAAAGTAATCCCCTGCAAAAATCCAAAAAGTTCAGGTTGGTCTCCGTACCAATTTGGGCGTAAGTCCCTCGCTGACTCCAATTGGCTCGGACGTCGGCGTGGTACTTTGTTAAGTTTAACATTTTTTCATTGTTACATGTACATGTTGACGCTCACAAATTTTTTTTTTTTTTAGAATCCTGACTCTTCCCCCTTAAAATCTAAGCAGGGTGGGAAAAGCTGTGTCCAAAGCATAGATAGGTGAAAGAACAGGTGAAAAAGCCAATCCTAAGACCAACTTTTAAGGAATCTGCTTAGGCACGCGATCCCATTTGCTACTCACATCTTCACATAAATTCAAGAGTTCTTCTATACAACTTTCACAGGTGAGAGCCCTGATCGCTGGTCTTAGAAGTTCGGAACTTAAGAGTGAGCGCATATTGACATCGGGGCGAGTGATACGCTTGATGAGTCGGGAGCGCGCTTTGGACATAAATTGCGATGCTACAAACTTGTGGCGCGTAGCGCAAGAGTAGTGCGAGCACGAGGTCGTGGACGTCAATGGTGAGCCGCAATTTGTGGGGTGAGAAGGCTTGAAATGAAGTTTCCGAACAAGTCTGAGGGCTGATTCAACACGGCTTTTTTGGAGGTCAGCCTTGGGAACCCAAATGCGAGTGAATGAAATCAGATTTGAGTACAGTATATGCGTCTAGAAAAACAATAGGCCGATAATTGTTGAAGAAGGTTATGCAATTCCGACTGACCAAAGCTTGATAGGTTTCCACCATCAATATGTCTTTGAACTCATCGTCATCGAGATTACAGGAAATCGTGTATTGTGAGGCAGCGCGAGCAAGCCAATCACACGAGTAATGTGAAGCCAAGACAAACACATGAATAGGTTTCTCTTGACAGTATGCTCTTTATCATTCAAACAAAACATGAAAACGTCAAGAATCGTCCTCCTACATAGCAACCAAAGACAACACGGATGCGTTTAGCAGTAAGAGACTTGACCAACCCGAGTGCCAATAAGCAAATCTTCTCCATGTGGGCAAAATGAGACTTGTCGGATGCAATTTCTAAAGCCTCCACTAAGGATTCGATGTCGAAAGGTTGGTACGGGATCAAGAGATTACACCAGGTTCAGTATGTAGATGCAGAATTCAATAGTGGACAAACTCTCACCAATGTCGGAGAAAGGAACCTTGCTAAAATCAGGCAAGCAGTCCCCGACCATACACTGGAGTATGAGCTCAATGACCGACTTAGGCTCTTGAAGCCTAAAGATCGGGCGTGAATGGTGAAAGCCAATCGGCTTGAAATGGTCATCCGAACCAAAGCTTTCCGGACGACGAAAGAAAATTTGCGAGGAATCGACTGCGAAGTAACAGGAAGGAGTTTCGACCGAAGCAAGGACAACGTCGGCAGTAGATGAGGAACAGGGAAATAATGGGTGATAATAATATGATAGCTTTTGAGAGAATGGTTTCGAAGAGTCTGACTGTATCGATGAGAGGTTTGTGGCTTGAGCCATCAAACGGGATTGTGATTGATCTGTCAATGCGTGCTCGAAGGCCGTGAGCATCGTGTAGGCTTTAGTAGCTGGGGGAGAATCCTGCAATGAGATGGTGTTCACTGTACTTGCACGGTGGGCGCCAAGTTTTATAGCTGTCGTCAGTGCGGCTGCTGTGCATTCCTTTCGGTTTCGATGACAAGAACTTGAAGCTGTTTGAAAATATCTTAGCCAGTGGTCTGCATGCCTCAGCCCAAGGTTTTCTGACTCATTGCGTAGACAAACCTTGCCTGTTCTGGTGTTCATAAAGCTCATCTGACCCATGGGATTCCTCAAGGCAGAAGATCCTTGGTTATGTGGCATATTCAACGGTCTGGACTCCTGCCTCATTCCTTCTACATAGGCAAGCTTGAGGCTCACCTGAAACTGCACTGACAACCAGTGCTAACATGGAAGAGAACTTTTCGGCTCGTTGTTCCCCGGTCAGAGGGATAGTAATTTGCTATGAATATTGACAGGCGGATTTCACATCTCAGATCACCACCTCAAGATACCATTCCGTGTTCCAAATCTGAGTCTAAATCGCGCGGAATGTGCTGTTGAGATCCCAGGCGACAAGGAGTTAGCGCTCAGAGCTAACTGGTGAGGAACGCTTTCAGTTGGTCTAGCCTCAATATGCAGCTATAGATGGCGTCGATCAGTGGTACTTTGTACATGGTCGGTCTTATTCTTATCAACACGCATATAAAGCAATCTCCAGACGGATAGGTATCTGTAGACGGATTTATAAAGTCGTCATTCGCAGGCCCAAGTGGAGGGGAATTCTACTGATGGTTTTACTCCCGCGATCACGAACCTGCCGCAACTTAAACAAGTGCCCGAGCTGGCCTACACACTGAGGTCGAACGGGTTCGCGAGGGGCTTTAAGCTAAAATGAAAGCAAACCCAGCAGCGCGCGGTGCGAGAGATGAATAGTTCGCTTCTTGCAATGCAGCTATATGTATACTCTAATGGTTTTAATATCCGACTTCATCCGCACCCCTCCGGATCCGTCAACAGGCGATCAGGATCCAAGAATCGGTCCGCGAAGCCGAAGAGTCGGCCGTGATGCTGAGACTCATTAGTCATTTCGCCAACACACCTAATTCACTTCGGAGGTTGTTGTTGTGTGGCAGTGGTGTATGACACATAGGGGAGAATAGCTAACCTGTAAGAGTAGTCAGGTAAGCTACGCCTCTCCTCACTCGTCTCGCTCGCGCGCCCGGCTCGTTGGGGAACTCCCGTCAAAGATGGATGAGGACGAGAGCTCTGGGCCGGGGGGAGCGAGAGCTATAGCTATCTACGTATAGGGATATGCTAGTAGCTATACGTGTAACTTGTCTCAGTCCTGTAACCCCATGTCCGTACCCATACCTCAACAACAAGCAGTTCTGAATGCCGCTATTGGATGTTTTATTTTTCAGACAAATATAAATGGGACTAACACTGACCGCCTTCATCACAAGCCAGTGCCGACTCTGTAAGTTCCATATCGAACGCTTTAATTGGGGGCCAGACCCAAATTCATCAACTGAATTGGTGTGGGGCCAAAAGACTTACATTGAGAGACGTGTGCGTAATTCTTCATAAATCTCAAGTGCTCTAGAATGCAGATTTTTTATTTTAATGAGCATAAAAACGCTTGCAGTCAATTATGTACAACTTGCCGTTGTCTTTTTCAAATTCTTCTAAGGACTTCATCACTTATTCAGAATGCAGCTTCATGTTGGTCTTGTAGTTGTTGAGAAGTAATAAAAAAAATTGGTCAGAGTTGCCATTGAAAATTTTTAAACGCAAGTCATACACCCTTATGTGAAGAATATGACCATTTTCAGTCATGAATTGAAATGTACCGTTAGGGTATACTCCTGGCACTCTGAAAAAGCCGTCCCATTTGGGGTGCAGGCTTGACGGCCTTGTGTTGTATCGCCGGAGTGCAAGGCCACCGACTGAAATTCCATGCTCAGAGTGGTGCTCCTTTCTGTGCTGGAGTTGCTCCCAAGCTTATCGGTTAAGGTCATTGATACACTTGGCTATATTGGTAGAGAGTTTTTGGAGGCCTAGTTGTTGACGTAGATGGATCAGCTCAATATTTTTCTTTGTAACTGGGGAGACGCGTTGAGTGAAAGGCCTTTACCTTTTTTTTTTTTCGCCTAACATCTCTTTAACTGTATAAATCAAGTGAGTTGATCCTGATTATGATTTTGATGATAATGATCTTTAGAATTTTTCCAGCAAATGTTATCTTTGGAGATTTTAGGAGTTGAATGTCTGAAAAGTCTGTACAGGGGGGAAAATGGCTTAAGCTAAAGGATCTACAGGGCTTTGCTTGTGGGAAACAAGGTTCGAATGCGTCTTTGACAAAATGGTTAGAGATACTTATGAGCTACTTTTGCTACTTTTTGCTTTCTATTCTGGATTATCATTTTAAACGAGTGAAGAAGAAGTTTACTTCAAAGATCCTAGAAGTTGACCATGGTGACAGGCGTAGTTTTACAGCTGTATTGGAGTGAACACCGCGTAAACAATGTCTGTCACCATCAGAAGTTCAAAATACATTCTTCAGAGCTTCAGCCAGATTTGTACACTATAATCATCGAAGCTCAGAAAAAAAAGAGGGATTTGAAATACCCAGAAATTATTGTGTTTGACTTTAATTCTTTGCGCCACATTTTTTGTCCACGCCTCACAAGCCCAAAGCTGGACTACTCCGACTCTTTCAAGTATACTTCCAAGTTAATGTTTGACTACTCCAACAAGAGTGTAAGTCTACTCTTCTGGTGAGATCTGCTGCGTGAAGATGACTTTGACAGAGAAGAGATTCTTCTTGGTTGACTGTTGTACAGCGGCATTTTTAGTTCTTTTATATCCCTCAGTGTCACACTTTCCATCCTTGGGTACTTGCTTTCCCGGTGGCCGTATGTTGGTTGTACTGGTTCTTTCTCGTCGACGAGTGAGGCCCAAACAGTCAGGGTTTTTTTTGGCTGGAGGATGGGGATGTCAAATCTCATTTGTTGATATCAAAGTGTATCTCCGCTATGCCATTTGAGCTCGATCTGGTTCCATACCTTGAAAACTTTACTTGACTGGGGTGGTGACCAAATTGGCACAATCTTTTGTCCCCTGCATTATCAGCCTGTACCCTAGACCTGTACCCTAGACTCAATCGGAGCCTCCGTCTCATTTCCTATCCAACGGCTGCATCCGATAAATCATCCAAGGATACGTAACCGATTGATATGTCGTGGAAGGATACGTAAGACTATCTCAAACAACTGTGCTTATCTCATGGAAGCTCAAGAGTCGTAGCCCATCACTAAATCTTATATAAAGCTTGATGGTAGACTGTTCAATGCATCACTTATCAAACCTTCCATCGGCAGCCTTCACCGCCTTGCTGTGGGTATCGTATTTTCGCCAAGCATTCATCAAGTGAACGCTGGTAAAACATGGTGCTGTACTTTGGACCTTAGCCATAAACATGAACTGTGACTTGAAAACTGCCCTCGGCTTGAGCGAGAAGAGTCCCAAGGTGAGGCTGCTTTAGTGGGGGCGAATGAATCACAAGGAAGGCAGCGGGAGTATTCATGATGTGGATTGCGATTTAGTTTTTAATTGGAAGTTGGCTTTTATACAGTCAAGGCTCACGACACTATTGTAAAGTTCTAGACGTCAAAAATCACATAAAGAATCTTGATTGAGGCTGACCAGCTAAAAATTCGTATGTTTACAAGTGAAGCCACTTGTCCACTTCTGGTTCCTTGTAGATAATGTATCTTTTAAGTCTGCCAGAGTTAGTTTGCCTTGGGCTTCTTTTACGTCAAACGGAAAATGGGCAAACGAAAATAAATAAATAAAGTGGCTCACGATCAATCCTGATCAGTCCACCTTTACTTTCTCAAGGAACACTTGCCGCTTAGGTCCACATCTCATCCATCCCCAAGCCTTCGTTCCCTCCCCCTTTTTTTTGAAAAAAAAAAAAGATATGACCTTCTACCTATCAGCTGGAACGTGGCGTTCTTCTACACCATTTATAATGGCAGTGGTCGTTGTTAGGTAAGGGATTTAAGAGAAGCATCATCACCTCTAATTTTGAAATCCAGCTGATTCTCAATCTCGTCCTGTTCAAAGTTTATTTATCGGTGAGTGAGGGGGAGTACAGAACTCGAGTGTGGCTCGACTCTTCAGCCTTGGTGGTATCTGACACAGCTCTGACTTTGTGGCTATGAGTATAGATTTGTTCTTATTCGGTATTATAGTACCAGTAATGCCATTTGTGATGAAGGATCGCCTTCATCTTCCTGAGGAGGACGTTCAAAGTGCTACGAGTAATTTGTTAGCGGCCCATGCCATCGCCACCTTCTTCAGCGCGCCGTTGGTGGGAATAGCAGTGGATGGCCCGATCTCTCGAAAAACACCATTCCTGATCGGTCTGTTTGTTCTGCTAAGCGTCAGTAACCCTTGTTTAATCGTCCTTGGGGCTACCCGTATCACAAAGTCTTTTGAAGGCTCTGATAACGAAGAGTATGTATGCATGCATATATATCATCGCGTACTGACCGCCAGGCACTTTTACTGCCCATTCAGGCAACCACCCTACTTTGCTTTGGCCGCACGTTTGCCGTGTTGATGATCGCGCGCTTATTACAAGGAGCTAGTGCGGGTCAGTATCATAGTTCGCCCCGAATCTCCTTCTTTCTAATTCCGAGCTCCATCCTCCGTTTACTTATCATATGTTCGGATGGTTGTGTCCAGCTATCGTATGGATCGTCGGTCTGGCGATGGTCACGGATATCACGAAGCCAGAAAATCTGGGGAAAGCACTGGGAGGAGTTTATTCAGTCACCACCATTGGTAGCTTGATATCTCCCACCATCGGAGGCCTAGCTTACACAAAATTCGGATATTACGCGGTCTATCTACTCGCAGGTTGCCTGCTCCTCATCGACATTGTTTTGCGCTTGCTGGTGATTGAGAAAGACTCTTTATCAGACTTTGTTACTCAGTCGACAGAAAGTAATGGGTGGTCATCTTCCGCCAGTGAATCCTCACCACTTTTGATTGACTCCCCGGAAGGTATAGCGCATAGGTTGAATGAGGATGAGTTCATGGGCGAAGAAATACCTGCGAAGCCTCGACATCAACCTCCTCCGGTTGAACTCGGAATCCTTCAGCGCCATTTTCCACTCCTGCTAATCATCAATGATCCCCGTTTGCTCGCGGCAATTTTCGTTACCTTCACTCACGCCTGCTTGGTCGGTACCTTCAATGCGACGATACCAATTCATGTCCAACGCACCTTTCAGATGAGCTCACTGGACGCAGGCCTGCTTTTCATCGCAATCGAAGTGCCGTACATCATCGTGGGCCCTCTAGTCGGCCATTGGCTCGATCGCTCCGGACCCCGTACTTGTACCACTATGGGAGCTATCTTGCTCGTACCCGCCCTCTTTTTTCTCCGATATCCTCATGGAGAGTCAGACTCGAGTCGGAATACATGGCAGGTCTCGATTTACGCATTCTTGTTGGTCCTTAATGGTATTGGCTTATCGGCCACCAGCGCTTCCGCGTTCGTTCAGGCCAACAATGTGGGTAGGGAGTATCATCGGAACGAGCCCGAAATGTTTGGTAAAAAAGGTCCATACGGGCAGCTTTATGCACTCAATAACGTCATGTATAGTCTAGGGATGACTTTGGGACCTTTAATCTCAGGAGGTTTGACGAGTTTGATCGGCTATGGTAACTCGATGGCGGTGATAGCCTTCCAAGCCGCGGTAACAGCCTTGGTAGCATTTCTATGGATGGATAGCCGTAACATGGTATATTAGTAGGCTTGATGCTATATTACATCTGTATCTCTCCTCCCGACAAGAGCCCGCCCTCAATACACACTTCTTGATATGATTTGTCTTCTTGGATTGCAATCAGTTCAATATGCGATAGAGGTAAGTATACAAGATGTGAGAGGGTGAGGTAACAGGGCAGATGGTTAAAGAAGTGATGGCAAGGGTTAACAGAAAGCTGCATCATGTCCGTTTTATACTTCTTCGGGTACATCGACAACATTGTCTCCATTGCTCGAGTCACATGGCAAAACTACACAAAGACCTATCATGAGAGTTGACTGTGACATGAATGCACCGCTCGTTGAACCTGAACTTGACACCCTCAAGCAACCGAATAAGGCGGGCCCAGCTTCTTGCGAAAGAAGCTGGTCACCACCTCGACCACTACGAGAAGAACTCCACCACCAGGAGCGAGACGCAAGACCTATTGATGCAGGAATATATGAGATTTTGAATCTCATTTGAGAAAGTTTGTCGCTCTAGAGGCATCATGAGACTGACCTTGGGTATAAATCCTTTGTAGAGTGCACCCACTCCCTCTTCTCGCGCAATCGTAATAATAGCGGGGTATGTCCAACCATACTTTGGAGTCTGGCCAGCCAACGGGGTCGCGTTCTGAAGGCGTGATTTGACCACATCGACTGTTCGTTCGAAAATAATTTAGCCTTCTCTCAGGGGCGCTAAGGAATGTGAACCAATGTTTATTCTTACATGGCGTGTTAAGCATCGTCCCTAGACATCCACCCAGCGATCCCGAAATGAAGTTATTGGTGATTTCACGGGCCTTGGACTAGAAACGGAACCAAAAACTCATTACTGGGGCGTAAGCAATTGAGATTGGAGCACTCTGCCTACGTCTGGTTTAGGCATCATTGCTTTGATCTTAAAAATGGAGGCTGTGGATCATATGTGATCAGTAGCTGTTCGAAAAACATATATCGGTTCCACCGGCAAAAAAAGTGGTACACACCAAAGTAACCTCCGTTCCACCATCTTCAGGGTAATAGGATATTGCGTACATCAAGAGAAGTAGGTAGAATTAATCCCAAGGGTAAGTCCTGTGGGTCAACAAAGCTGTGTATAGGCTACCTCATGATCGAAGAAGATGAACAAACACGTGTCTAGTTAAGCGTACATAATATTAGCTCAAAAGCCCTTGAAAGCGAGCTCAACAGAAAGTAAAACAAACGTACCGCCAGAATGTGCTTTCGAGGCCTTGATATAATCCGAATACTCCATTTGTCTTGACAATTTTCATGACTACGTCTAGTGGGCCCTTGTATGTCGAGTTCTACGGCCGGATACCAGAGTAAGTAAGAAATGTCATGGCTAAAGCGGTAGTTGATATCCAAATGGTAAGCTGACATCGACTTACACGGTCTTGCAATCTGATCTTGACCAATTCAAAAGGAACAACAACCACAGATTCTGTAGCACCGGCACTCAAGCCAGTCAGCAGCGATAGATTTTGCGTCATCTTGTCCGTACCGAGCATTTGACGATATGTAGAGCCCTAACACCACACGTTGTTACGTCAATCATTTCAAGACTCTCAACTTCATTGACGAGCCATTTTGTTTTACCCAGAAATCATTTGCAGCAAATTTTACAGCCCGCTTAGGTGCCTCTAGCATCAACGGAGGCACTAGACCGCGATATAGGCGACCAAATCTAAGAGTTCAATGAATGATGAGTTTCTGGTCAACCCGAGGAATATCAATATAATGCACACACACCCCTCGGTTTTGATGATTTTCTGGACAAGTTCACATACTTTAGCGGGATATCATACTAAGCTAGAGGGTCAAACAGACTCAACTTGAAAACAATCAATCATGCCATTATAACCATCCTGACCGGCAACAACGACCCTTCCCTGCAGCTGAATCCTGGTCTTGACCTATAGACATAAGAGGAAAGAGTTCAACTTTTTGTTCATCTTAATTCAACGCGATCACACGGCTGTACGAATATATTTTCGAGCATCATCGAATGACTCACGACATCTAGAAGGATGAGCCGTGAAAACAGCTCAGATCCAATATTGCAATGGGTTGTATGGTGAGATATTGTACTGACCGAGTGGATAAAGACATAGCAATTCTGTGACGCCAGCAATCGCGCCTGTGACGTGGTTGGGCCGAGATCGGTCCAATCGTATGCAACCACACCGGATAGTCGACCGGCAAGTCAACGAGTTCAATGCATTCAAGTTTAAGAATGTATAATAGTAAATGTTTCAGTTTGGAACCACTGTAAGAGCTTCCGGATTCGGAAACATAGATGGGAAAACTTGCCGGCCGAAAAGGTATAGATGAAAGGTAAGGCTGTTGAGGTGGCGTACGAGGGATGGTGATGAAAATCAGGGTGAGTTGGGTTGTTTTCCAGCTTCAGACCGAATTATAGAGAAGGTGAGTGACTCACGTACGACGGGGGATGACGAGGACATGGTGGCACAAGTTCAGTGGGACTCACTCGAATTTGGCAGCACTTTGTGGATGGGACCACCACCCAACGCGTACGTCAGCAACGACCCTCGTCGGATACTGTGTAAATTATCTGAGGAACCGAGCTCTTACGGGGCCTTGCATTGCCGCGTGTTCTGCAACACCACCTGGCATCTCAAGACCTGAGTGTGGACCAATAATTGAGACAAACCCACTGCGCTTGATTTATCTCCCCCCTCAGATTGATCTGTCCAAACAGAAGTGCCTAGATCAGCCCTACGGTATTCTCAAAGCTGTGATAGTCACCCTCACCCTATCCCCTGAACAGCCACAGGTTTTACTGGTGGGGATATGGTTTGTCTTCAATTGCCTCACATCTCATAGTAATACACTATACATTTTCTTTGGAAAAAAATTATATTTAGAATTCAGTTAGATGATCTCTTATCAGCGGATTGGGGAGGACTAGTCTCTCTTAGACTTGACCATCTAAAAGGGGAGCTTTTTCATTAAGCACAATCAACTATCTAGCTCCAATCCTCTACTGACAATAAGATCAGATTGCTTCGTCTCTGTTTTTGGTGATTCTCTGTTTTCATTTTATGCCAACTGCTCATCAGGCTCTTCTATTACATATTCTTCTTCTTTGTCAACCACACTGATTTAGGGTCACTGTCATTATGTTTGCCTTGGATGCTATCCTGCAAGGTATTTTGGCAAGCAGAATCTGAGGTTTCCACTGAGGCAAACCAGCCAAGGAAGGCAGAATAACTTAGCAGAAACCTTTTATCCTACCTGCAACAATACCTCATAGGAGATAGTTCAAGGAAAATACAAGGGGGGTCTATAACTACAAAATCTGGATTGCATTCTGGAAGCTCTTCTGAAGCTCTGAAGATGGTGACAGGAACTGGATTCAGTTAGTTTCACATATGTATTGAATTGACATGGAGAGCAGTGGCTGTGACACCACTGCATTGAATGCCTGTCATCATCTTCAGAACTGCAGACAATCTTTCGGAATCCCACCTAGAAAATTGCCTGATTTCATATTTGTAGACCCTGATTATGTTTCTCCAAGCACACTTGATAACCAGAGGCCTTGGTGTTTTCACCACCACCACTAATTTTTCATTAGGTCATAGGATTCAAGAAGTCCACCACCAAAAAATTTGCATGGGGTGAGTGCACCCAACTTAACATTGCATATGATCATCTGGCTCAACTATAAGGCTGCCTCTGGGCACTAAAGGCCTTGCAGGAATTTTGGGGCTGGGGCCAGGGCTGAGACTTGCTATCTCTCAGGATCAAGTCTTGTCACCAGTAAGTAAAGAGTTTTCGTGAAACAAGAGTGGGATTTGATTTCATCACTTTAAAAACACTTGTATAAACTTCCAGCATGTTTTTATTTTGTGGAAGCATGCCTACATTCTGTAAAACAGCAGTTTTTAGGCATGAAAATTTTCTTTGCAGCTATTGCTCCAACCCAAGAAGAAACAAATACCACATTTTTCTCTTATCTATATTTTTATTCTGAACTGGGCCTTGAGATTATCTTTGCAAGACCAGTTCTTTAGTCTCTCTTCTTGTTTTATGAGTAAGATTACCAGTATGCCCTGAGGTACAAAGGAATACTACATTCTAAGCCAGACTGGGTAGCTCAGACAGTCAGGGGCTAGGAGTTTCTTTTGTACAGTCAGGGGCTGTTTACTTAGTAACAAGGGTACAGTATACTGCCAACAAGATTACCTTGGGTGTCAAAATCCAGGAGTCTTTGGAAACCACTTTCCTTAGACAACAGTGCCCACAGTTTTTCTCCAAAGGTTTCTTCAGGGCCAAAGAAACTGTTGGAGTGTTTCCTTGGACGCTGCTTCTGAGGAATTTGTCTTCCAAAGACTTCTTAGAGTTTTTGTGTCTAAGGAAAGTCTGCTGGAAGTGTTACTGTACAGCCTTAGTATAGAGTTGTGAAGAGACAAGGAACAAAAAAAAATCCTCCTGGCTCCAATATTTGTGTGATATCCTAACCCACTCTACTGCCTTTCTTGCTTTGCTCACTCAAATCTTCCTTGTTTAAATTCCCCTAGAAAGTTTTTTCATCACCTCCCTCCCGCCCAGATGAGAGCCCTTGTCAGCCCTGAGGACTGTGCAGAAGTCCCACAGGCTGTCACACAGACACACATACCTCAATACAGATATGTAAGTAAGTAATGTAACAATAATAATAAGTGTACATAATAATACATAAGTAATCAAAACTCAGGCTCAGTCTCAAGAGCCATGTAAAGTAAGCAGTAACACAGCAAGTGGAAAACTCAACACAACATAAACATATGTCGAGAGGTATCAAGCCCTTGTTTCAGATTGTACCCTTCTAAAGAAGGAAGGAGGTGAGGTCAGGGTATATAACCCCCCCCTCCTAGCTCAGGGGCCCAGCTCCTCTTCCTCACCTTTACCACACTACAAATATTTTCACTTATTCCTAAGGGGAAAATGCCCCCCTGCAGAATATTTTTCCCACCCTATATTCCTCCCCAGAATAATGTATGCTAAATCATTAGGCATTCAAAATGAAGACCCTGCTAGATAGTACATCTCAGCCTGCTTTTCTTCCCCCTGAGCCTACTCAGTTCGTATGAGCCCCAAACCTGGACCCTGGCACTGGCAGTACAAATATTTTCACTTATTCCTAGAGAAAAACTGGGGTTTCATGAAATTTCAGACTTCTGCAATGAATTACCTTGTTTCATGTGCCAGGAAAAA